>DWMR01000343.1:0-13431 GCA_018245355.1 Dalla costala
GGGTTATTTCTTCCTGCCTTTAGCGATTAATTAATTAATAACAGTCATCTTTTAGATATATTATCTATGATTATGTTTAGTCGTTCTGCTTCTATCAACGTATAAAGAATTTGTGAAGATTTTAAACGTTTTAGCTAGTTTTTCTCGTCCGTTACCTCAGTCGAACCGAAGTTGTTTATAAATACGTCCATCGCTTCAGGCTTATTTTCGCGAGCTTCACGTCATCATCTCGTCTGGAGTTGTTCGCATGACTCCATGTATGACTAAAACTGTAACTCATTTCTCGGCATGTGAGTAATCAGTGAATAGCAGAAAATTAAATGGTTCACCCGCTTCATTCCTTTGGGTTTGATGACGACAGACTTTGTCAAGAAATTATAAAACAACAAATGAATCAAAGTGATTTCTAGTTTATTATCACTGTAAATTCTAGAAAGCTACTTAAATTGCGTCCTTGCCTTACGCCGATAGCCAGACATGCGTAACCTTGTCAAAACAAACTCTTTCAAGGACGGACTCCGTTGCCTTTTCGCCCGAGCCCTCTGCAAAGACCTCTCCCCACTCCCACTCCTACATTACTGTATACGCATGCTCAAAGACGTTCTGTATTGAAAACAAAAAGCCAACGACGATCAAAGACAGATATGATTTACGGCATACTGTCTGTGGCTGAAGGCACAGTCAACCACACTAGCATAAATTTGGAACGCCTCTTGCTTCATATCGCAATGTTCCTGTTCATCCTCGGTATTTAGTAGTGGTCACGCGTTTCTTGTCGTCTCTTTCACTCCCTCAAGGCATTGACTTAAGAATATTCCCGCCGTACACCTACCGTATAGGTACATAGTACCTTAGACGACCTTTCAGACACGGCTGCGTCCAGATACTGTTTGTTTCACGTGTATAGATGGGACAAAATTCAGCTCACTGTTGAATTAGTCCCTCAAAAGATACTTGAAGAGCACACACATGAGTGTATTTAAATGCGTTCACTTATACGATGTACTATTAATGGCTTCGCTAATCGCATCCTTACTGAAATAACACGGAATTTCCTTGCTTGTAGGACATTCAATGTCAGGCACCTCACATTTGCATGACTTAAGATATTTGAAATTAAAACTAATTATAGCTCTACAACCATGGAAGTTTCAATTCAAATTTAACAAAAGTACGTACACAGGATACTTAGTATTCTTCATACCTCATGCCAGAATATAGGTAGTGGGTGCTTCATAGATCTTAATCTTGGCCATATCTTTATAGGTACAGATACCGTTCATATATTATGATCACGGTATAATAGATTCACGACCTCAAAATTACATCTGTGTTCGTGTTCACATTTAATGAGTTAATAACAATAACAATCTATGATCAAATCAATGAACGAACCCGATGCGAATCATTTCAATAGTCATTTAAATTTATGTTCTCAGTATGTTTTAAAAGTTAAAAAGAAATTGATCGTTTTCACCTTAATCCAAACTGTTACTACCCGTATTACTTAATTTGTGCCGTTACTACTTGAACGAAGTGCTGAAGACATAAAAACGTCAAGAATACCTGGAAAAGATCGCGTAATAGTGCATTTTCTGTGAATTATTATATGCCCAATACAGTACCTACAGTAAAAAATGCGAAAACCTGTCGCTTTTAAAAGAAACGTACACTAATCATATTGTGTCACTGGGTCGAAATATCGGCAAATTAACGTGATCAATCGTGAGTGCCCGTGACACAGTATGATTAAACAAGGTGAAGCAATATAAATAATATGGACAGAGTCATACAGAGTATATTAAGCCAAATGTTGAACAAACTCAAGTATCTCAGCTTACTGTTAGCTGAATTTTAAATATTTGGACAAGCCAAAGAAAGTTAGGTCGGTCGGTCCGTTCGGAGCTTCGGAGGAACTGGATCGTACAATCTCCGCCGTCGCCATCGACCGGTTTGACCGGCGCGAATCCTGACTAACGCCACCCATATACTGCCTCGCCAGTTCACGTCCATCGAAATCCGTGCAACCACTTCAATGCAATCCCATTTCCTGCAAGTATAACTTAAGGAACCTCAGCAGGATTTAAATAACTACTACAAGCTGCCTTTATCTCGGTATTCGGCCTAGGTTAAGAATTATTTAAGATTGTTCTACAATGTATTTGAAAACACAAAATATATGACAAGCTTCAAACTATTAATGCTGGCATGCAAAAATGTCCAAGCATTAGATTAGTAAGTAACGCTAAGGCAAGAAACTGTATAGTAAAGACCGTTGAAGAAACATGCGGGTCTTAAACATACACATTTTATGTATTACGAGTGCGTCCACTGTAAGTAGGGATATAATGGTCTGGGTAGGGTTTTATACAAACAACTTTCTGCGATAAGCTCCGTAATAATTATAATATGCAAGCACGCAATAGAGTCATGATCACGAGTCGGTAAGAGTATGCGCATTGCATTTTTAAACTTTCCTTGATGGACACTCGTTTCTAATAAAAATGGTGATTACTGTCTCTATACGTCCATATTCTTGAAGGCATGTGTGTTTTATCTAGTTCACCCTATCGCATTAGGCTAGACCTGTAATTATAGTTGGGAAATTGACAATAGAAAAAAAAAAAAAATAACATTATTTGTAAACTACTCAAAGTACTCTACATTTTTGATAGTATGCCAAAGTATAGGGTTACGGGGTTGGTAAACAATTGTATTGCTTAAAAACAGTTGGCTTTTAATAATGTCATCTGTGCGAGGGCTTTTCTGGTACCTAGTTATAACTCATGCACCGTCGTCCATAAGATTGAACCTTGCCTACTTGCTAACATGAGGCCATTTCACCTCCGTAATGTATTGTTGAGCTATTACTTTTCTTCGGTGTGAACTATTAGCATGGTTCTGAATACCTTCCCACATGATTATATTGGTGCAATTTAGTCTATCTCAGTATCATTTAGGTGACTGCTCCCTTTTTTACCTTAATTTACTTTGCATTCGTCACTGGCAAGTATTTGCTCCTATCACCATGTGTAGTGTGTCCACAGATATGTACTAAATGGGGCTAGCTGCAATAGATATAATCAAGTCGCAATGATTTTACGGGCTTTACTCATACCCCGATTTCCAAATAATAATAATAAAACTAAAAATAATAGTAAAACAATGATGGCGTTGCGTTTCATTGCGATACTGTTCGTAGTTCGTACATACACAGCTGCTAGGTACTAAGGAAGTCTTAGATGATAATCGTGTGTTGCTTTTGCCAGCATATAGCTGAGGCCTTAATACAATGAAACAAATGTGGAACATGTTGAGAAAAATGTTCTAGGCCCAAATCTACCTACAGTAACCATTATCTCCAGACAAAACACTGCGGTAGGTATTTGTTAGAGGAAAGAGGGTTCCTTTAAAGCTCCAAAAAGTCCCCATTGGAGGGAAAAAGATGCCAGGCACTTACGAAATCCATTGGAAGGTCCAAGATAAACTTTAGTTCATCGCTATACTTTTTTCTAAAATGAAACATTCGCCAAAATATTTTTTTGAATTTATTTCATATGGTACGGTTGTACTTTTATGCACCACATTTAAAGTTTCGAAGTGAATAACTTATATATTTTTTGACCTCGAAAATTAATCTGGCGTAGGTAGAGCGACACATGAGGAAACATTTTATAGGACACGCAAATTAGACATGTGATTTGCAATCAGGGCAGGGTATTTGCAGTTTGCGGGCTTCTGAACTGCACGTGACAACCTGCTCTATTGCATTACTTAGATTATAACCGTCTATAGGTGTTCATTAAATGTAAACATAAACATTCGTGGTTCTAACGACCACAAAGTTCATGTCATTCTGATTTAAGTTTACGTTTCAAAATGATTTTCTATTTGTACGAATTTAAAAATCACAGATTTAGATTGTTGTTGGATTGTTGTCTAGGAAACTTCATGTTTGGTCGGAAAGGTGTTAACCTATGCTAGGTATTGTTAAGACAGATATTCTATTTATGACAAGTCAGTTGTAATGCACTGGACTCACTATTTAAAGCACATAGTACGTCTGGCACTCTTGATGAGTATAAAAAATATATAAAATAATGTACTTCATAAAATTACTCCTAAAGAGTATGATTTACGAGATTATTTATTTTTCGTTTAGATTAGCAACTTGATATTGTACTCTAAGTGAAAAGAACCCCGACGTGTATAGTCCTTATTAAGCATATTCCATGGTCAGTGTTGACTATTTATGACTTTAGAGATTTCAGTGTGGTTTTTCGTTTTAATAATTTTTCCTTAGTTTTGCTGCTGGTACTTTTATTGCTGATGTTCTTCCAAAGAAAGTAAAGTTAGAATACAGTTGAATTGTTTTCTTTATGAAGTGTTGTTTGTTATTTTTATAGATTTCAATCGCGTGAGATCAAAGTGTGAGGTAATTGGCGTCTGGGCTGCATCCACACGCTTCGGCGACGACACGCGTGTTTGCTCTCAATTCTATCAAGACAATTGATAATGAGTGTTTGTTATTATTGTTTCCTATTTTAAAATTAAAACGATAAAGTACTTCCCTTTTCTACATAAATTGAGTTACATAAGGAAATTTGGAATTTGAATTTTTCCAGTCTGCTTGAACTATTCCATGTATCCCTGCCAAGGTATGCATACAGCATACTTAAGGTGCAAAGATTCGATAGCTTAAGCCGCTCTACAAGAAGTTTAATTTGCGTGATCTCATTATGATTCAATCTCCACACATGACATGACACAGAGTTACGAGGAAGGAGCATCTCCTCAAAAGTTATTAATGACAATAATAAGAATGAAGCAAAATGTTCACAATATGCAAAGTAGGCAATATAAATTCCCGTAAAAATGTTATACACTTACATTCATGACAGTAACAATCTTGTACATGTCGCGCACATTAATTTACATGGCCCTATCGTATTACAGCTTTCTCGTTAGCGTGTTCAAACAACGCGTAAACAGTTTGATGAGGTTGTCAACATAATTAGCAGCGTAAACCGTGACAGAGAAAGTCAACAACAGCGATGGATTGAAAAGTTCACAAGTTGACCGAAGAATAGCCGAATTAGGTCGCGTGCAATCACATTTCATTGTTACCATCTTGAATAGGATAAATGATACAAGAATCACTGGGGCTTAAGATTTTCTATTCTACTTAGGTGAAGAAAAATGTTTTCTCTTTTGTTATTTGTTTTATACCTGTTTTACGCTTATTGTGTTGAGTAGAACCATTAATTTGATTTTCCAGGCATTTTATTCTTTGTCATTTTACTCACGGCGTGTTGTGCACCATCCAAAACGTGTTCGATATTGCGATCTTTTTGTTCCATCGTCCCTAATCGTACATCGAAGATGACAGATCGTAGACTCCCATGATTTTCACGAGGGAAATACCGACGTCTCTTCTGCAGGACCTAAAGAGTGCGGTTAGTAAAAATCGTGGCATATTTGTCGTATTTATGATCAACTTCAATTTTATTTGAAGGTTTAACTCCGGTCCTGTTTTAGTTGATCATAATTGTTCATGGTTGGATGGTCACTTACTTAGAAATAAGAATAGTGAACAATGCTGCTGCATTAGACTCCCACGCACTCATAAACTGTTTATGGTTTTTTTGCAGAAAATAATAATTCGCACAACGATTAAATGAAGGAGCATAACATTAATAGCGGTCAGTGCCCCGTACTAAGTTAACTAACGTTGCGATAAACACTGTTTATGCATATGTTGTTATATTTATTAACGCACAGATTTTGTTTTCTTATGCTGTAAGAATGAGTTTGTTTAATTACTTATTCCTTTTCAGTTTACTTTGCCATGAAAAACTCTGTAAGCAATATTTTGGTGGAATAAATGAATTATGAAAATAATTAGGAATTAGCAAAAAACTAGTTACAAAGTTGCTGCACTCACTATTTTTTTATAAACTGTCCTGAGATTGAATTAAAATAGAGGTCTTTTGGAGTTTTGGTAGACCGATTTTTATCATCTACAGGCTCCGTACACTAAAGCAATCGCATTAAAAAATCTTTGAGATCCCTATGATGGTTTGAATTTTGTACTCGTTATTATGAGAGGGGATTGTTGATATGCAATTTCTTTATTATACGAGTACTAAGCTCGCTAAGGCAGACGTCACATGAGATAATTGCTTGATGATTTTAGTATTATCATTTGTAATCTGTTTGATTGATCGGCTTCGGAACATTCAGGTTTCGAAACGAAATTCTAGGTGTTAATTAGGAATATTGTTTGTTAGATTATTTATTACAGTGCCATGCAGTGCCATTATGCAACTCGTGTCGTTGCGATTTGCATGCGTTTGACGTCATTGTTCCTTCGATTCAACAAAGCCAGTGAAAGAAGCAAGTGCCTACATTAGCACTTCCTTTACACTGTAATCGTGATATCTTTTTGATAGGTAATCGATTTCCTGCTTCGTGGTAAAAAGGATTCAATGACAGTTAACGATTATTTTCAGAATAAGCGATAGAATACAATGAGTCCCAATTTTGTTTGTTTTTAAACGTGGATGATCCTAAGGGTCAAAAGATTATCCCTTATAATAAAAAAGTTCATGAAAAATTAATTTCGTCGCTTAGAATATAATAAATTTCGTCGTAACCCGTAGACTTATTGTTAAAGGTTACTATGACTATCGCGTTGTTTAATCGATATTGACGTTAATACGTATCAGTTTTAACACGGTACACAGAAATAATAATTACTTGAAAAGTTTTCATCACACACATATCTACTCAATATGTATTTAACTAAACGACTGATAGAATCTGTGTAGGCTTATACGGCCGTGAGAAGTGCCATCCACATGGCTGCCTACCTATTTCCTAAGAAAAACTGCTTCTGCGCCATACACAGCCTGCTGATTGATTCAGAAGTTGGTCTGCTTAGAATTACTGTAGGTATACATGTACTGGACATCATTTAAAAACGAATAACCATTGCGGCAGTATTCAAGTGAACAATAAGCCAGTATGAAACTTGTGCATAAAATATTGCATTGTCACGATGGTTGCCACTAATCGGCTAGGCGACGCAGTGGCGACCTACATATTACAGAAATCAGGTCGCTTGCATAACTGGGGTCTTCTGCATGTGGACGCAAACTTTTGTCGGAGAAACCACTTCAATGTGGTGTTGAATGTTTTACTTTTGACTATCTAAAATGCTGAGAATGACACCCATATTGCAGAGGCTTTCTGCATGTCGCTTGAATGTTCGTGAAACCTAGTAATTATTTCAAGATTATTTTGACAATTTCTCTTTTCAAATGCATTGTGCATTAAAACTGTTATTAGTTCAAGAAAGTGTATATTTAAAATCTGAATTTCGAAGTTCAATGGTAATAATCGCATTGCGGAACATATTTCACTAGATAGGTAGGTATTACGGGAAAGCTGAAGAAGTTTTTAGTTATCTTTTTAAATATTTCCTCATGATTCAATATTCGTATAGATACCAACTCATAAATATTAACAAACAAAATTAAAGTAACAGTAATATAAAAAGAGCTTTAACCGTCATTAATATTCTATGATGACTTATACTACCGATGTTTGTTTTTCTAAATGTCTATAAGATATTATGATTAGACAAATAACGTATAACTCGTATTTATTTCATAATGAACCATAGTCCATAATTTAGGCGTAATGACATAGCGTGGGTGCATTTGATTAAACATGACTTTCCTGTCGATATTTACGCCGACGATAACGAGTGAATCCGTAGCAAATGCTGACAAACATACAATTGCTACGGATGACTAAACCGATTGTCATTAAAGGTTTAGTTACATGACTAAAACACCCGCTAGGGGTCGCTAGCTAGTACTATATTAAGATTTTCTTGTTAATCCGCTTAGCCGTGAGCATCAGACGGGCCAGCCTTCTCACAATGATAAGTAAGAAAAGAACACAGATTAAATACTGTAATGTACTTAGTCACAATAGAATCCAAAACAACAATCTATTGTATTAGACAAGAAACAGAATGAATTTATTCGATATTCATTTCACGTTATTTTCCAGTTTGAATTCAGAATCAGTCATCTAAAATCACTACGACAACAAACCTTACTATGCAATATCGTCTTATAAATATGTGACAACTAGGAGACTATAGGAGACTCGTCTGTGAATACATTTGGGTCACGGACAGGTAAAACCAACAACGTAGAAGTGGAGCTCTCAAAACAAGTGTTTGTACAAATAAGTGCCTACCCACATAACTTGTTATTTTAGGCTCTACCCAGCTACTTAAGGTCAGAAGTTGCTTCACAAAATATAGACTGCGTATATTACTTCTGATTTTGTTATGATGGCCTACCTATACAAAAATTGGAAAATAATATCCTTAGCTATGTTAATCCCAACTACGTAGAGAAGAACAAACCCCGTTACAAGTTCTATGATGTATCTACATAACTTTAACTGATTACATTACGTGTAACTGATTACAGATAATCCAAACTTTAAGCTCATTGATGACTTATATCTATTGTTACAAACTAACGCCTTTGTTATGGTAAATGAGTAGAATACATACTGATGGCAAGTCAGCCGTGATTGCTCTTTCGGCTGACTTGCCATCAGTTAATGCTTAATACAAGGAGTTTTTCAGCCCAAGTGCTTCCTCTATTGTATCAGTTTATATGTAATAAATATAGTGTTTATAAGGTATAAAAGAAATATTCAAAGCATCAACAACAATGTCATATTAGTTGCAAGCCATGTTAGAATGCAGTGAATGAAATAATGGCAAGTATTATATTGGGAAAGCTAGGGATCACACACGTATTTGTCCTAGCTGCTAGGTACCTACTACTTCGGGACTTAGGCGTATTATTTAATCCCTGCTGCACCACTGACTTGTGTGACTTGGTTATTCTATTTCTAACATAACTACTATGATAGTAATTATACTGCCGCACTCATAAGACGTTAATCATTCGATTGAGCCAATCTAATACAGGCAATCCGTTTCTTAATTAGTTATCACCGTCAATCTCAGTACGCTCCAGGCCTCCTCAGTTATGTGAAGACAACCGTGCCCTGTAAAGTTAGCCACTAATGGGTTGTAAGTTGTAACCAATAAATCAGTTCTACTTAATCGATATCAGTGCGATAGTTGCTCAATACGTAAGCAAGTAGATCGGCCTGGGTGCGCCAAAGGCCGTATGCTAATGCATCGGACTTGTCTCTACGACAAGTTCTCCGTGACTTGACTTCGATGACACTTTTACTTTCGTTCAGACATATGCGCATGCGCAGAACTTTCTAATCCCTTAATATTATGGTTTTTGTTCTCTACATTAAGAAATAAGCTTTACTTTTTGTTCCTAAATATGAGGTTAATGCCACGCAAACAGCATCTCAATTATAACGCCATCAGAATTTAATTAAGTGTGAGCTGTATCTTCATAATTACCTTTAGATTAGACAAGTGAGGCGTTCTCTTTTTTGATCCCTGAAGTGAATGAACGTAAAAAATCGAATCATATCCGATTACCTATCTACTCTTTACTCTTATTTTCGCTAATTTCGAAATTGTCCATGGTCGTAAGAGGTCGTATGGTAAGCTAAGGTATGTTTAGTACACGGAGGTTTAGTTTTGTTCAGTTTGCGTTCTTAGTTAACTATCAAGTCACTGCTAGAAATTACCAAACCTACAACTTAACACCCTAACGACGATGTAAAATTCAATCTTTCAATCATACGTCAGTCTTCCGAGTGTTGACAGTGAAACTTAATAACGAAGATGTTTTGATTGATGCATTTAAATATTCATGTGCGTTCCTTTTATCTATTCACAGCAGTATAATGTGCCGTATGCTAATATCATGAAACTCATTATCATACAATTGGTTTTTTCTTCAGTTTTAATTTTTCTTTAAGGTTAAGGAAATGCTTACTTGCCAACGTGGTGGACTATGGCCTAACTCTCATTTTGGGATATGACACGTGCTCAGTAGCGGGCTAATTATAGGTTCCGGTAGGCTATTTTATATAAAAACATAAAATTGTAAAACAATATCTTTGAGTTTACAAATATTTTTTTTGTTTTGTTTCAGGTAAGTACCAATGACAATCGAAACTCCAAAACAGGAATCTTCATATCAGGTGCAATGAACCACAAAATGTAAGAAGTAAAAAACCGTACCTATAGGTACAGCATGAACAGTCGATATGAACATTATTAGAAAAAAAAGGCGTTTAATAAAAACATTTAAAAGTTTACGTTCGTTAAATTTCTCCTGCGTCATCCAATTAGATAGGATCTCAAGAAAGATTCATTTGAAAAACGAACAAAAATAAACCGAGAGATCTTCGGGTCATTAATCAGGCGTGTGGCGTCCATTCAGACACCGAAATACCACTTCCTATAATAAATTAATATAATATAAACAACACAAAAATGGGTATATACGTTGTAGCGCTTCTGAGAAAAATTTCTAAACAAAAAGTTAACACCAACGCTGCTGCGTAAACACGACAAAAAGTTTTGTATACAATGAGCAGTATTTAGCGCCCGTGACTTTTCTTCGATATTTTAAGGTCAGTTTTTGTATAGAGGAAGTGGGCAATACGGTTACACTACTACCTGCTGTCTTCGCACCTGCTTTCCACAAAAAATATACACATTAGGCTATTTTGAGGAGCACTATACCGTCTGCCAGCCAATGAACCGTGAGTTATTACTCCGGCGTTACGCTTGAAAAGCACCGGCAAAGTTACTGTTTTAGAAGGATTTTATTAAGACATATGAACACTGATATTAGTTTTAGTATGCAGTCTTTCAACGGGTTATCTTCTATACATTTATGGTACACCCTAGTCTCCTTATTGTAACTGGTAAGACGTTATCATTATTACTGTTGAAAGTAGGGTTAACTTTTTTATGAACACGTACCTACTAGTCAATATTACGGTCTTAGAATTAACTATCAGTAATAAATTAATCTTGGAATTTTTTGGTTGCTTTACTACCTAGTTCGGTTGCTCATCACGCTGCCTGTATGCGAGTTAGCAGACTTTATATTGAATTTCACACAACTCTGGGAACTTAATGGAAAACTTTCAGACTCAGGATTATTCACGGTGTTTTTCTTCGCCTTAAGACCTGCAACTTTAAAACGCATATGACATATTATGACGTAGGTACTTCGCTAGTAACAACACTTAAAATGCATTAAATTTGTAAAAACATCGATTGGTCTGTTTGCGGTGGCCCCATTCACGCTCTTCGGTTAGTGACATCGCAAAAGAAGTGGAAGCGTATGCGGGACTGATATAAAATTCTAAATTTGAATCTCTCCCGCCTGTCTTAATAGACGCCATTATGTCACGCTGGTGCGGCTTTTTTACAACATTCAGGACAACGTTATGTAATTTAAAAAACGTTTAAAGGGCCAAAAGTTAAGTTGCTTTAATAAATATAATTTGTTTATTTTATATTAAGTAAGTAAATTAAACAATATTTTATTGTATGTTTTGCGAATATCTCGCGGTTACAATGCAATTTGCACAAATCGAGCTACTTTCCGGGACAATTATATTCATAAACATTGAGAGCGTTTCTTTTCTCATGTAATATAAGGATAATTAAAATAAGTAATTTTAAAGTAGGTAACGCCTTTCGCAATTCGGCAATAATTTTGTTTTGTTTGTTTGGTTGTGTTATAATCTTTTTTTTAAACTTATACATAACTACATTATTGTCGAGTCAAGGTATACGTCGGTACTTCAGTGAGTAAAAATATAGCATCTGGGTGGTTCGTACCTACCGCTAAGGCAGCACGATAACGAAGTGTATCATTGATAAGATCTTGCGCTCTTGGCTTGGTGTGAGTAATTAAGATTATCTTGACCGAGTAAATGCTTAGCGAGTATTGGTAATGCGATGCACCGATATCTTACATCTTACCGCTAGCAATCAGGTTAAGAAAATTACTCTAAGATATCTGTGATGTTAATGTTGATCACATTAAGTAATTCCGATTAAATTTAATACCATCGTTAATCGTCGTATACCTATCGTATGATTTTCAACATAATTATGTATGGTTATAAGTTATAAATAACCATCGGGCAATATATTTGTCCTCAATCGTATGAGCCTTTCAATAGATTAAAACGTTTTTTTTTCTCAGGTGCTCCAATACAAACCTTCCAATAGCTCCAATGTAAGTACGTTCTATAAGAAATATTCAAGCTCATTTCAATAATGTAGGCTTGAACCTTGAACCTGGGGGTCTAGTACGAAAAACGAAACGAACGCTACGTTCGGACGGATCGTGCGTTTACTTAACACGAAAGTCCCCCGAAAGCAACGTTCGATCGAAGTTAATGGTTTGACGGTATACTTTCGTGTTAGGGTTCATGCATTATTTTTGCATTTCTCTCGAATACCGAATGTGATTGCCAAGCCAATAATAATCTGTAATGAGTAGGTAAGTACTTACATGGCTGCATGTGGCTGCAACCCTGCAGGGCACGGCTCTCTGCTTACAACTGAGGAGGCATGGAGGCCTTACTGTACTTACACCCACGTGTAATACTTATTATGTAATGCATGCAAATAAAATATTATAAGTATCATGTAGTAAATAGTTACCTGTTCAGGGATTTGGCTCTCAAGCCCAATTTGTATGTTTTGGTGCACCATTTCCATGCTGCAAAGAAAGACGATAGCTGCTCAGACGGGTCAGTATCTAATATTACCCGTTAACACACGGGCATGGACGTAATAAAAAGAGTGGACGGAGTCTCGCTAACAAATTATTGAAGCACTAACTAACGCGCCAACTGCGGCGTAACTGTGTGCGGGCGCGCTTCGATGCGTAATAGCAGGGGGCTGGACTACTATAATGTGAATTTGTATTACCGAGCTGGACTCTTAGGGGTGCTTCAGTCATTACTTTATAAGGCGGCGTCCGCTCTTTTTATTACGTCCATGCACACGGGTATCAAATTGTAATTGTGCCTATTGTAGGTACTTCGAATTCGATTTGAATCGAAACCTATATGAAATTATAACGATATCTATAAACGAGCAAGGCGCGTGGATAGTGACCAGCTGTGTCCCGGTTCTATTCCTAACCGGGGCATACATTTGTTTGGCAAATAAATATTTGTTTTCGGGTCTTAACCCCTTGTATTGTGACTGACGCACCCGCAACGCAGGGTCTCCTAATTAATCTTTGTATTGATCTTGATTTAGATATAGGGCTATGGGAAATTAGACTATACGGGCGTAAAGAAAACGTCAGAGTGAAGTTAAGATATGCACTTGTATTCGTATTAGGGTAGGTTCGCCTGTTCGCCGTCCACATCCTGTTTTCGACCATTTGCGCAAAAAACTTCGCGAAATAGCAATAT
>DWMR01000344.1:0-13428 GCA_018245355.1 Dalla costala
ACAGAGAAACATGCGACGCCGCACAGCTTACAAAAAAGTGTCGTGACAACTTTTCGTAAGAATTTTTTCCGTCTAGCCCCCTTTCACAACGCGCGATAAGGATCTTCGTTCCAATAAAATACCTACTTATCCTACGTCCGTCCATTCTACATCTAATAGGTTCTTATGATGTTCAATGTATAGACACGTAGAACATACAATTTTACTACAATAATTTAGGTACAACGTTTAAATACATTTAGGGGTCGTATATCATAATCGAATATTGTCTTTTAGACCAAAAACTTATAATTTCTGGATAATTTTCTATGCAAATGAGAAGGAAAATTGTTTGAGCAGGTCAGTTAAAAACAATACAAAAATTCAGTTGCTAAAAATAGCAAGTGGTGTGATATTATCATAGCTCATTGGTACCTCTGTGACTCTATGATACAACCTGTGTCTGTGAATTCTCATTACTTTGGTGCGCTGTTTAAGTTGTAATTACTATTCAGTATTTATATTTCTGACGGGTACGCGGTAACTGGTCGTCAATGGCGTCATTACACGAAAGGTAAATAAATTTTTGGGACCCTAAACGAGTTTCTAAATTGTTTCACTCGAGGGCAGTATGATTCCCCCTGAGATGCGGACCTTTATTGCAAAGAGTGTGTATGATGACGGCATAGTAATAATGAAAGTATAAGTAGGTACCTTTTCTTTAGTTACGCAGGTGTTAAATGGCTACTGCGACCCAAATAGACCTGTGAGCAACATCGAACCACTATTCTATCCAAAATTGGTTACAGATTCTGAACTGAGATACCATTATTATAACCTATACTTACAGGTCATCACTATTACTTTGCCGGATACACTTATCAGTGTATCTTGTATACAAGAGGCGAGCAACTCAGTCCTGAGGGGTGGCAGTGATCAGCTTTGAATGGGACTAATATTAATGATTACCTACTATCTGGACTATAACTATACTATTACGTAACGTAGGTACTAACAAGATTAACACTCACTAGCAGTCCTATCCTAACTCCCATACTAACGAATACCAACGAACACCTACTAACTTACACTAACACCCCCTACTAACAGCCCCTTGGTACAGTCCTGTTCGAGGTTTGTCATGGGTATCTATGGGCGGCATGGGATAGTGGGACTGCATGAACGTTTGCTAGTCTCATCACATAAAAAAAGGCATCAAGCACAGCTTTCAGATCGAGACATAAAAATTGCTTCACGCTAGAAACGGTTGTGATACAGGACATTAATTTTTAGTTTTTACATCAATATGTGCAGTTATAGTCCACTTTTAGGTGGGAGTAGTCTGCAGGTAATTTAAACAGACTTTGCAGTGAAGTTCTCATGAAATATTCTTAGCCGTGGTTTATTCAGTGGAATCGCAAGTTACTGGGTCACGCGGACTGCTGACACGGTTCTCGCGGACACTCCGTCATATTACGGTCAAATAATCAGTTTGATGCCCGGTTTTGTTTGTTTGCCGAAATCAGATACCTAATATAATAACTATTCATTACATGAGTTATTATCTATTAATTAGGCTTTTAAGCGCTCCATCGTATCTATCCCCACCATCCGTAGAAGACCTCCCCTACATGGTGCTATCCGATTCTGAGCTCCTTAGCTATTTGAGACCAGTGGTATCATATTATCGTTATTCTAAGACCCCCTGAGCGTATGTACCAACGTCCGGCTTGTGCATATTTTAAGCGCTCTTTATATGTATCCATGAGCGGCTTTGACTACACTACATATAGGTTTGCTACTTTCACTAGATAAATAAAGAAAAATCCAATCGACAGGCGGTCGCCAGTTATAAATTACTTGTCCCTAACTGATATCGTTAGACAGAAACAGATTATCCCAGTTATATGTACCTACGTGGGCTAGCACTAATCCCCGGATTAGTACCTGTATGATTTATGGAGTACAATTTCTATCGACAGAAATTTACCAGTGGATATTTACCAAATATAAATAATATAAATCTATACACGGTTCGATCCTGATCGCCGAATAAACTAGAACCTCCGAAGTATTGAGAAACGACCATATGCTACTGCGACCTAAACCATTGAAGTATAATTCAACGACCTCAATGACCTAAACAGATATATTATGGGTACCCTCCGAAAGTCAGAACTATGGGAACATTAATGATTTTTTATCACAGTCTATGCCAGATGAGCATTTTCGAGTTCCGGTATTTATATTTATTTATGTCAGCTTTAAAACACGTAACAAGGGCAAAACATAATGCCTTATGGCATTTTCTGCCAGTCAACCCTGGGTGGTTATAGAAAATGTGTCGCAGGTGTAAAACAAACTGGAATAAATTGAATTACGTGTGCCTTATGTGTGGTATTATGTAGTCTACACTACAGCACAAATTGGTTGCAATTGCAAGCCGCCTTAGTATTGCCACTAAGATATTGCAAGTTACCCTGTTACCTGTTAAACCGCTGTGCATATTATTATAACGTGCAACTGCGAGTAGTACTTAGTCTATATTAATTGTTCTAATCTGGAGCTGGTTCAGATTAATGTAATAATATTAGATATTAGTACCGACACTATGAACCTAACTATTAGTGTAGCAACTTCTAAATCTTGTGAATCACCAGGTACTTGGCCTGAGGTATGTTGTGTATGATGTTAGATGCTAGATGTCCATAGGCGACAGTGACCACTTACTATCAGGTGGCATGTCTGCTTGTTTGTTAGGCTAAAAGGTAAAAAAAACAAACATATGGAGTCCAAGGTCAGAAGGTACTACACAACAAAAACCAATTGATGCTGATAAGAATAAGTTTTGTTAATTATTTTTATTTATTTAGTTTTATTTTAAGTTATTTAATGATTAAGTAGGTACCTACTTACCAGAAGAGCACCATGGTGGCATGCTAATAATATTTTTTTGTGATATGTCACTACTGTTCAAGCTCTCTGTTGCCTTTCTATACGCACTTCTAGTTATCATAACCATTTATCAGTAGGTACGTAAATATAGTTTATTTAAAAATATATTTCTGCGTACATTTAATTATTTCTTAACAATATTAAAGCCTACTAGATTCAAAATGAACTAAAGGTTTACCTCAACTGTAATTTGTTTTTTACGTCAGAAAGTATAATCCCGCCACTTTTGATTCAAGTTTTAAATTATCTCCGCCGAATAGAATAAGCAAAGGTCAGTGACCATTATGCCAAGTTCAATCCAAGATAATTGAAAAGAATTCCCGCCAAATAATCTAACATTTTTAAAGAACGGTTAGTAACAATGTTCAGCCAAATAATTAATTTCACTACTATAACGTAAACTTAATTACGAGTTACGAATACACAATATGGCCATAGACTAATTTATCTATCTAAGTATATTCGGTAAAGAGAAGTGTAAACACACAAACTACCGAGACTGGTTTTTTTTTAACTGGGCTGAAATAGGAATTTGGTAGAGTAAAACCATCGAGTAAAATACGTTATTCGTTACGGTATCTATCCAAATCAAATTAAATGCTTTTTTTTTAACGTGATCTATAAACCACTGATCATTTACTGCTATCTACTACTACGGCCATAATTACTTATTCCTGCTTATTGAGTCTATGAAATTGAAATTCTACGGTGGAGGTATTAAATGCTCTAAAGTATTCGAGGCGGAACAGTGTTTAAGAAATGTTCGTGGTAATTGTTGTTTTTTGCGTTGCGATGAAAGCCGCTGCTCAGGACCAAGCTCTGAGCACGGGCAGTCCTCACCAGTCTTCACCGTTCTTAGACTTGTTCACGGGTGCATCAAATTACTATGGTAACTCTATACGGAAGGCGTACTCGGATCCCGGATACTACACATCATGCCCAAAGTCGGATACTCTCACATCGTTTGCGAGTATGCTAGCTAGCGCCGCTAAAATTATGTTTTCGGCCGCAGTCATTATGTTCCTGAAACTAGTAGCAGGAAAGCTCTTACTACTTCCTTTAGCCGTTGCGGTGCTAGCGAAATTGGGTCTTAAGGCGCTCTTCTTGTGGCCAATGATATCTAAAATGGTAAAATATTTTAAAAGAAAGAAGAAAAAGGGACTTAAATCCAGAATGGTACGCGACTGTTCCCAACGACTCGCCTGTGTGATTCAGAGGTCGTCGAAAAACAGCTTGGGCGGCAACTTTGGAGCAGCAGTGACGTTTCTACTGGTCGATGACGTCGAAGAGGATAGTTCCATTGCCAAATCTCTTTTAAGTGTTTTAGCGGGGGATGAAGCCGCTCAATGCATGTCAATAGATTGCAGTTCCGGGGTCGATATAAGCTGACACAGTAGTGTTTACAAGTACACGAAAATGTAGGCCAATGCATAGTTGCTTTATTTGGAATTCGAATTGCTGCGTGTTTGTTACCTACATGCAAATTGATCGTGTCATGTTATAATCGTATCATCAGTTGTTCAAATCAGTTACATTTTATATCTTTGTTTTAATCATGAAACTAATATCTGAAATAGTGTCGATAATGTTTATTAAATGGCTTTGTGTGACATGTGACCATGTGATGTATCCTTATGGACCAGAAACAATGCGTGGTGAAAATCAATATTCCCCTCTCGCATATCGACATTTTGCCCCAAGAGATATGTATGGAACACCGTCGAGAGAACGAATGTATCATACTGGAGCTCCACCCTCAAACTATCACATTCAAGAACCGCGTGTCGAGACCAATTCCAGTTTTACGTTAACCGACTTCCTTAATGCTGTGAATGCTGTTAATGAGTTGGAGGAACGTCCCGAAGGTCCTCGAGCAGCTGAAAATTGGCCCAACAGTGTTATGCATTACTTTCCGGATCTGAGACTTTCAAGTTTTCCGAAGCAAAATGTAAAAACAGGACACGGAAACTCTGATATTGGATTTGTAGAACCTAATAAGGCTGGACAAATTGAAAATGTAGGAACTCAGGTATCCACAACCACAACACACGCTCCTCTTGCGCAAAACACAGGAATCAATTTGCCCGCCCCAACTCCAAATTGGAATTTTAGCAGCATTTTGCAGCCAGCGAACACCAATATGAATAAATGGAGTGGGTTACTACAGTTGGCCCTCGGTTTCTTAACAGGTTCTAGGTCAGGCAATCTGCAATTAAACGGATTCCAAGATCTCATCATAAACGGATTACTAAAGCCGATTTTAGACGCTAAGGGCAACCTTAAATCATTTATAAGTAAAATTACGATACCCCTTTTATCTCTCTTACTGATAAACGTCGAAGTCTTATTTACAGTTTGGTGGTTATGGGAGGATTGCCCGAAGGAAATGAAAACAGCGTTTATGGATCAGAGATCTGCAAATATAACTCACACGTAATTCTCTGAGTTTAACCCAGTTCCTATAGGTAAATGTACATATTGTTATGAATCTTGTATAAATTTAGATTAAGGAAAATAAATTGGTTTATTTAAAGATTGCGCGGTTTTATTTATCTCAAAATTGCTACTTTTATTTTTCTATGCAACTTCATTAGTCAAATTCCTTTTGCGTCAAAATCTCTCTCTCTCGCTCTCTGTTCATTGTGTACAGAATAAATCAGTTTGGAGCATTTGTAGTTATAATATAATATGTAAAAATTCCAATAACAAAGTAAATAAATATATTAAACACTCCAATAACACACCTACTCCTATCCCTCCTCCTCCGTCTTCCTATATAAAGGGTTTATACAACATTAGGCAAAGATATAATTAAAAGCAGTTAGTATTATAGAATGTGGCATTTTCGGCATCGATCGGCATTTTATTTGAAACGTACGTATGAAGCGAACTCATAAATATGTAACATTTAAAATGCCTTGTAATGCTACCACCACAACAGTTAAGTTAACAAATAACTTGTACGAGTAGGTACATATACATATTACACGTAGTGTTACATAGCACTTGTTTATTTGAATTTGCCATTTAATAGAACAGAAACCCAACTATCGACTTATTAAAGCCCGTAAACAATAAACACATTTGACAGGTTACAAGTAGCGAGAAATAATAAATAGTTACAAATTTTTATTCGATGTTTGCTCTTGGCCCAGTGGCCATCTTATGTATTCTGTAAAGGACATTTAATTAACCGACTTCAAAAAGGAGGAGGTTATCAATTCGTTTGTATGCTTTTTTCTCATTGGTTTGGGCACTAGGTGCCACCCACAGACATACAGGTTGATGACAGTGACATAAATGAGATTCTTCTTAGCCTTCGAGTATGGGACCCTAAACACACAAAAAAGTGTAAGTATAAATAACACAAACAAAATACAACGTAATACCTCTTTTGTGCGAAGTTTCCTGCAAGAGAATACATAACAAGATCAGACGACAGGCATCTAAATTGTTAATCAGTCAGGATCAGTCAGGATTTGATACTTTATGCACTCGTTTACAACCAGTTTTATTTTGATTTTATGCAATTGCCGGTTGAACTTATGTTATAATGGTAAGGAGGTACCACTGGACATGCCCCTGATCTCTTAAGACCACATGTTCTAAGCGAAATGCCAACACTATAAGGGAATCTATGTAAATACCACCATACAACTACCAAATTAGTTCAACTAGTATACAGAACTTGGTTGTTCAATCTTATATATAAATACGTGAAGCAAAAACTTGCGGTACCATTTTACGAAAATTAAGCGGAAGGAGGAGTATGAAATTTGGCAGAGTTAAAATTTATATGGAGAAGAAGTGCGGAAAGCTATTATTTTTACATAATAATGCATTATTGATACATTAAATAAATAAAACATTACACACACTAGGTACCATGAGTTTGACACACACACAATAAAACATTCACGGATGCGGATGATTTAAATCTGTCTATGTCAAAACTATTGTTTTGACGAATTCCTGGAATTACGGTCAAATTTCGACCTGTAACCGACCACTAGTATATTTAATTTCACGAACTTACATGTTACAAACTTTTCTAGGACACGTGTGCCGTGTGAGTAGAAGGCAAGTTGACAAGATCTCTCATAGGGCACAAAGAGGTCGCTTAATGCAATTACGCGACAGGTGCCTCCACTCGTTAGAGCCTAGCGCCTAATTGGGTAATGGACCCTGACACTACTGACGTCGCCCACTGCCGCCTCAGGTTACGTGCGCTTATTGAATATGTTAACGTAATGATCACGTTAACGCAATAAAGGACTCTTTTGAGCGAGGCGTCAAAACGGGGCCATGTGTTATGATGACAAGATTGTTAGGGACGCTTGAAAGGTCCAATAAATGGAAACTTATTGGCGCTTATAAACACAAAGCGCGAGCGTGTGGTGTGCATCTACTCTCGAAATGTCGCCAAGTGAGGGTTTTTCAATATAAATCCGTTCATAAATCCCAGGTTAGTTAAATCAAATAAAAAGGGATGTTTTGAAAACTAGACATATTAAATTATAAAGTCAGTGTATTTTTTTATTCATTATAATCTAGTTAAAAAATTACGGCTGTCCGTTGGTCTGTGCGTTTTTTTGTGTAACACGTTTTAGAAAAATATACGCAATTGATTGTTGTATATTCTTTTGAATAATTTTCCATTTATGCTGAGGAAGAGCGCTATTTTTTATTTTCTTGTCGTCGTCGTTTTGATTCATTTATCAGCTTGTTTAAATCTTGTCTTCTAGCATAATCGATATGTATGTATGTATGTATGTGTGTATGTATGTAAGGAGTATGTATATTTACTGTATGTACATTATGTATTACGCTTATAATTTAGAAATAACTGCCACCTGCCACTTTTTCTCCCCATCGCCCTGGGTTGCCTGGTAAAGAATACCAATAGGCATTAAGCCCGCCCTTTGTAAACCCTAGATTTAGGTGAACAATAAAGAATAATTAAATATAATATATGTGTGAATAGTTCGGCAAGATGACAAGATTTCTGACAAGGCACAACTCGCTATGCAATTAGGCGATAGATGCTGCAGGCATCGTTAGAGCCATGCGCGTCACACAGCGCCATGTCACGTTATGTTCGCTTACTGAATTAATATAAACATAACGACCCACCATTTCTGCCGTGAAATAATTATTTTGCAACAATTGTGTTTCGGTCGGCAAAGTGTGGATGCCGGTTACTCTTATACAAGAGGCGACCAACTCAGCCCTCAGGGATAGCAACGCATCTGTGACCACCTTCGAATAGGACAAATACTAACTTACTAACTGAGATTACTAATACTTACCAACAGGATAAACTTACACTAACAGTCCTAATTCCCACAGTCCTATTACTAGCGAATACTAAACAACTAATATTCCTATTAAAACTTAACACTAACAGGACTAAGTAACTAACAGCCCCTTGCAGTTCCATTCGAAGTTTGTCACAGATGTCTATGGGCGGTAGTGGTTGGTGGGACTGCATGCCCGTTTGCTATTATTATAACATAAAAAAAGAGCATGTTAACGTAAAAAGAGATTTTTTGCCAGAGAAATCTGTCAAAATAGTGACAGCTATTTATTGTATGCTGATAATGATGAGATGTAGCCAGATGTAGCGATGTAAAACGGGACTTCTTACAAAATTGACGGCCAGTAACTATAACTAAGTATATTTGTAATATTGCAATTTTATTTGAAACAAACCTTGTTCTAGAACATCGAAATCTTTTAATGAGTCGAAATGTAATCTATTTGTTCAGTTCAGCGCAGCGCATGAAAGGAATGGCGTATGAAGGGGGAGCGAGTGATCAAACAAGTGATTGAATAAGAGTTAATGAACAAGCGCGGCTGGTCAGCCCTGGATTGTAACAAGATTAATGTCTACAGCAAACTTTGTAGCTATAATTTCTTATGTACCTACTCTACTTATGTCATACTGCGAGTATACATATATGTCAGATCACGGACGCTATCGTCTCTGACTCATAATCTTTTTCGTCCCTTTCTCATTTACGTATTTAGGGTCGGCGTAGCATATTTCAAGTATAGTAACAATTATTATGTTGACATCCTAATTAGCTCAATGCAGTCGAAAGAATTCGAGTAGGGTATTGCTAGTATTATTTAGTAAGCTGGTCGTAAGCTGAAGGTCGCTCTGTATGTGATGGAGAGAGCAATACTTGTTGTTTATCTGCATTCGAAACGATGAAATCAGACCAAGTGGACTGACAACCTGAAGAAGACACAAATGATTAAAGCACATTAAGTATATTAACAAAAAAAAACCGACTTCAATCTTTTCTGATGTATCTCCGAAGTCAAGGGTCCAACAACAATGGAAATATGGGAACACACGGGAAGCACCAGCCTTCAAATAAAAAAAGAATCATCAAAATCGGTTCACCCCGTCAAAAGTTCTGAGGCAACAAATAACAAAAAATAACAGTCGAATTCAGAACCTCCTCCTTTTTTTTGAAGTCGGTTAAAAACAGCAGAAAACAGCAGCAGGATTGAGATAGCACATGACCGGCCGGAGAGCTGGCAATTTGGGGACTATTATGTCCAGCAGTGGACCTTTAAAGGCTGATGGAGGAATGGAACAGTTTTGACACATTTATATGACCAGCTTGATGCTTAGTCTCACTGGGAAGCTTTTAATGTATGCAATGAAGCTTTGAATAACATACATTGTTAGAACATAATCATGCAGTGGTAACCTCTTCTTGTACAAACAGATATTATCCATAACCAAATTTGTCAATAAATCCAAAAAACTAAATTAAAACGTTCTTTTGCTAGGCAATGGTCACCCCACTGAGCCTCATACAATCGGGGTTCATTGCAATAGTGTGGGGAAGCACATTAATCATCGTATAAAAACATCTTTGATTTAAAAACACTAACGTTAAGCGGAAAATAGCAATTCGCAAATAATCACGCTTCGGGATCTCCGTTTTATTTTATTTTCTTTCCAATTTCTCAACAAAATAACTTTCCGTCATAACAATCTTAACGAACATAGATTAAAACATAATTAGGAACTTGGCAAAAATTTATCATGTTTCTGTTTGTTCTGTAAAAAAGCTGGTGGAATTCGTCTTTTTGTCGTGGGGGTAACAAATGAAGCTGCGTTATCACAGATCTGTGCGAAATACTATATTTTAATTGGATAATATGGTCTATTTTGTTGAATTCTATGCTGATTTATTATATTTTAAATAAACCAAATTATAACAGTTAACTTTAAAAGTCAAATTGAATGATAGGTACCTAAATAATTTGGTGTTCAATAAAAGTTTATAGAAGCTCAGAATGAAATCAATTCTATACTTTTTTTTTTAAATATTTTATTTTGACTACTAATTTTTTTTTTTCCTATACTATCCGTTCCTGAGTATTTTCTGTAAAGTAATTTCACCAGGCCTCCCGTGACGGCTCACGTTTTTATTTTATTATTTTAATGTATATGTTATTAATTACTTTTTACATTTATCTAAAGAAAACTTAATGGAATTTATTTTAATTTATATTTATGTTTAAGGACCCTGAAATATAACATCAGGGGGATGTTTATTAATAAATATATGAAAAAAAAAATTTAAAAAAATACCTTATCGAACCCGGGACACATGGCGCGTCAGCTACAACGTCAACGCACCACAGAGTCCTCTCGTTGTATAATATCTGCTGAAGATAACGCTGTTATTATGGACGCTCCAATATATTCAACAGCCCACTACGGGAGCAACCTACGTCCGGGCTATAGTGGCTGCACAACAATGGCAAATTCTACCTGATTTACAACACCTTTGTAAATGAATACTCCCGTTTAATCTGGTGTGTGGCTCCGTATCCCTCTGTATGTTATTCAGAAGCGATTACCACTCTGGATTGTCACTGGTGTTAACTACAGAATTGACTAAATAAAACAAGCATAAGCATAATGAAATGCATAGAATAACAAGCAAATCGTTGAAAATGTCACTTCAAACTAGTACATTTTTAAGACGATACGATAAGATAATAATAATAAATAAACGCTTACATACTCACACCCAAGACTTGAGTACAAACATTTACTTATCTGCCAAATAAATTTCTGCCCCGGCCGGGGATCGAACCCGGGACCCACAGTTCGTCTGTCAGGGTCACTAACCGAAGCACCACTAAGTTAATAGGTAAGTACTGAATATAAAATTTTAATTGATACGCATTCAGAATCAAATCAAATAATTTGTGTCTATAAAACGGGAAATTTATAGGTGAAAAGACAAAGACAGTAGAAGAGTTTCTCTACATCTACATACACTGTTAATGTTAATACACTACGCTGGGTTTGCATCTGTTACTAAGATCTTTTAGTTACTGAATAAAGTACTTTTCTCTGCTTCTCTTAAGAGCTAAATGGCGAACTCATCGACGAATCAAACATGGTCTTTGTTAACGAATACCGTGAAGGCCGCTTTCTTAGGAGTAATTAATGCTCGAAATAGTCTGCGGTTTAATTTCTTTTTGTTAGCCCACTACTGAACTGAAAAGAGAAAGCTGCCAATACGCTACTAGTACATCTCTGTTTGCCGTGAAACAATTGCTTCTCAGGCGGGCTGTGAGTGGGCAAGGTTGCTAGTCACACTTAGACAAAAGGCGACCTAGTTCGAATTTACCTATTACCAACTTAACTTACTTATACTAACACAGCCACATTGAGTTTAATTACTAACTCGGAGTTTCAGATTTCGCCATTACATACAAAAAGTAGGCGAATCGTGACATGTAAAACATCCACAACGTAACTTATGAAATATCCGTTCTGGTATTCCCGGAAGCCATTCAAATGATGGTACTGTCCGGAGTAAAAAATACCTGCTTTAGCTATAGCTACATAGATCCATCCTTTTTATATGTTGTTTTTGGGATTGAAGGATTTGTTTAAGGACGAATTCAAAACTCGGTCCAGCGTTTGAATTCCAACACCTCGCACTTTGATTTTTGGAAGTTATAATGTTTCTTCTTCTTAGCTTATAAAGGCATAGGTATATTGAGAGAAGACCTGCATGTGAGAGACATGTGTGTGATGTGCGTGATGTGTTTCAAAGGTGTGTAAAGTCGGCCTACCTACCCTTGGCCATTACACACATTTATGATGTAAATAAAATACACATACACATGTTTAATTTCCTTTTAAAGTCGGTTAAAAATCTAGTAACCAATTTAACAAAAAAAAAACATTTCTTAATTTTTTTTTTCGGTTGTTTTCAATATGCCTTGCTGGCATACCTATCTACAGTGACAACCTGACAACAAAGAAGCCAAAGCAATTACAACACCGTCTGAGTTCCTATGGGTAACAACTGTAACAAATCTTTAGCTCTAGAAAGTTTGATGCAAAGACTTCAAAATAAACATTTAATGGAAGTATAAAGTAAATTGGAGTTTGTAACGTTCGTTGTTGGTATCATGTAAAATTCCCACGAGGTTGCTGTTTTCTTATGATTAGAAAGTCTAGCTTTAACTCGCAACTTTGTCCGCGTGGATTTGGTATATTAACATTGGGGTAACAAAGACCATAAAATATTTAATGGTTATAAAGTAATAAAAAACTCTACACAAATCCCCTATTGTCCAATGTTCGGGTCACAACCGAGAGCAACTGGCTCTAGCTTCACATTCTAAATTCGAACTTACCGGTGACAAGTGAGGTGTACCAAACATGAATAATTTATCAGGGCTTGGTTGAACCTCAGAATGTCTGTTTGCGTGACAAGTGAAGACATCAAGTGCAACCGGACATGCATGTGAACATACGTGCCCGGCTGTAATCCAATCTTGTATGGTAACGGATTAAAATTGAACTGCTTAGGAAAAAGGCTAGAGCAGCCTGCTGTGGTTCCCTATCTGCTCATTTTCAGCGTAAAGGCATTGGGAAATTCTGAAGCCGAGGTTATTTCAACAAAAACGTATCAAACAAGGGTTTGTGTACACAGGACAGGTAATGAAAATTAAAGTAGTTGATATATATGCGAGGGTTTTCGCAATCGAGTGTTAGGCCTGAAGGCAGCCGCGACGGCATCGATACGCGCAACCGCGCACCCGCCTGACGTCCGGCGCGGACCGCGCGCCCGCACACGCGCACTCCGCACCTCCGCCGAGCGCTCCGCGACGCACGCCGCCTCGTCCTCTCCGCGACATTCCGCACCGATCTCGACGTCGCGACGCGATTTTATATCAACATACAACCGCAACGAATAATCTGTGTTCCAATCGCATTCGGGGCGACCCCATAACCAGTGTCAAAGGATTCCACCATCAACCCAGTTCGGTGAAAACAAACATCGCACAGTGTCAATAGCGCAGGCGCGCCGCACGCGGACATGACGAAGGCGGCCATCTTGCTAGAGGACGCACTTTCGCCTCGCCCCAGACTCCAGGACTGATCCCGATAAACCCATCCAGACCCGTGAAAACGAACGATGGGTCGCGGGCGAG
>DWMR01000345.1:0-13421 GCA_018245355.1 Dalla costala
AAAGATGTCAAGGTTGTTCTTCGGAGGGTGTAGGGTGAAGGTTGTATAGTTTGTTTTTCTTATGTTTGTTGTTATGTGTTATTATTATTTTGTTATGTTTAGTTAGTGAAATAGGTGGGTGTTATTTAAAGGTGGAGGTGTTATGTATGAAGGTTGTATTACATTATCGTTTTTATATAAGTCTACATTGTTGACAGACGTCTTTGTCCGGAATAAAATATGCGATAGCAAAGACGTGTTTTTTACTGGGATATTTACCAAACAGGTAAATATCTCTCAGCCTCGTTGTTTTAACTAGCGCAGAACGCTCTTGTTACTAATGAATTTCCATTACCGGAGCTGAACTGAAACGTAAAGCTTATCATGGGCTCTCCGTTATAAATTGCTCGGAATTATCCCTTTCCGAGCAAATGTAATACGAGTAGGTACCTACATTAATGGCTTTCATAGTTAGTTCTGTTCTGTTTGATAAAATAAATAGTGTATCAAGATCCGCAAGATAGGTAATAACTAACTGTTACTGACATACTTACTTATTTACCTCCACCATTTCACATTTCAAAAACCACCCTTTTGCTACCACATTATTGAAAACAAAACCGATAAAATATTTAATATGTAGGTAACATACCTATCAAATCAATGATATTTTGTAATTTATTATGCCGCTAATAAATTTATGCAGGTATTTAACCAGAGTCGTGTTCTATTTTCCGGCTCTAGGCCTGTTAAAACCACGTTCTCTTTGCATACCACGATGACAATACCACCTGCACTACTAACATTGGAGCGGTAAGTTAGCCTTTTATAGTGAGTATCGTCTGTGTGACATAACAAACAAAGACAAACGTAATTATCAAACTACTTGATGGTGCTTAAAAAGCCATATTTTCTGCAGAAATCCGGGTTTTATTGGACAAAGAATGAAAAAAAAGTTGTAAATTTAGAAAAAGTCGAAAACCTCTGTGGGGCGTTGGCAGTGACCCTGAGTGACGCGGTGGATCCTGGGGCCGATCCCCAGCACACATTGATTTGCCAGATTAATGTTAGCACTGGGGTCCTCGTCGTTTATTTGTTGTTGTCTATGTCTGTCCGGTACCCGCAATGCAGGGAATCCTGCTGCAGGGTGTGAGTGTTCGTTTGTTTAAAAATGAGGGAAGAATAAAGGTATTGAATCAAAAAATTACTTGCTTGTGCTATCAATTAAAACCTCCAGTTTTGATGTACAAATAACCAGAGGTCAAGGCACTATGTTCTTGTGCTAGATCCTTGGGCCTGACCTTAACATAGTATTTTAAATAGGTATGTATGTGTAGCTGTGTATCTAATATTTTGTAAAGCAGTTTCTTTAGTAAGAAACAACGATTTATTATATTAATTGCTATATCTACCTACTGCTAGCTTTGCTTTGTTAGCTTGCTTGATCGAATATGTTGAACAAATGCTTCGATTAAGGATTATGACATGTCATGACCACCCTTTTTTTAAACTCTAATTCGTATCTTCTTTAGATCTTAATGACAGGAATAAAGTACTTCAAGTATCGATCGATACAGTCATATCGTCATATTATCTTACGCAGGAAGCAGGTGCATACCGACAAAGTCCTCATCAACGCATCCAATAGGTACCTATAGTAAGTGGCATTTAAGTGCATAGAGAAACCAACACTCTAGAGTTTGCTACCCTTGTTCTATAAAACAAAGAAGATAATGTAGGTAGGTATATGTGTATATTATCTATGGACCTGTGTATGCATCTATGCATATAATATGTATGTATTTATGTATGTTTTATATGTTTAAGTACCTAGGTACCTACTACTAAGTTTACAGTTTACACCAATTTAAATTTTGACCAACTTCCGCTGAAAGGATTTTTTCCTCTGATAGGTAGGTAGGTAGGTACGTGATACGGACACGAAACTGGCCGAATATGATAATAAAATAAATTGTCCCAGTTAATAGATATAGGTACCTACCCTGTATACATAGGGTATAACGTATAGCGCCTGTTAAAAAAAAATGTTTTGTGCATTTCCAGGGTTCCATCTATCAGAGTTGTAGGTACCTAATATCTTAACACCAATATCCGTAAAAGCAAAGGAAAGTAATTAATGCAGTTTCCAATGCTTTTTTCTATCCGTTATCCCGTAGCTACGTAAATCATTAATTGCAAACTTTCAATGCCCAAGTTCAGTGCGTTATGATATGATGCTATAATTAAACCATTATGCATTTATTTGTAGACAAGTAAACCCAGGTACCTATTAGGTATTTGCTCGCGTAAGCTATTTCAGGGAATGACGTGGTGAGGTTTAGTGAAACCACCCTCCTCGATAAGTAGGTAGGCAGGTAGGTACCTACATCCATCCCTCATCTGCGGCGCGCGGCGCGTGGTCTGTAATTTCATAATGCCACCCACGCAGCCTTTCTTCATCCATAGGTAGATAGGTTACTCTCTCTTTGTTTATGGCTTTATTATAGGTAGTAGTTACGTATGTATGTAACCTATTTTTTTTACTTTAGCGTTTTAGGTAAGTACAGGCTTCGGATATAAAAATATTTACCCAATAACACTGACTCAGAATACGTACCTATCTCTCAGCGCAGAATCTAGCAGTCAGAATGCTTATGGTTACAGTCAGGCTGGATTCTCGGGAAGACTATCCCTACTTAATAAATAAGTAGAAACAAAATAAACCTTAAGGACCTCTTTTAGTTATAGGTTACCTATAGCGTGGCATGTATGGAATCCTGGCATTCTCATATAACATGGGTCGTCGTAAACCTTTGTCGAGTACGAGGACAATCTTGCTTGTGTCCGTGTCCCGAATTCCTATTACCGAGACCCATTTAATGCTCATATTACCATTTTATTACTACACAAGCATTTTCCATCAGGTCAATCGGCCTGTTACATACATACTAGACCACCATCACCACGGTAGATCCAAGACCATCACAAGGTTGCACAGGGCCTCATAATCTCGATTCTTATGTCGTTTATTGTTTATATTAAACAATAATGCTGTTGGTAATTAATAGAAGCCACAACCAGAAAATTTTGAAGAAAAAAAATGCGACGAGATACCTACTTGAAGGAACTTGATGATACTTTAAATAAGTAGTCGTACAGGCTTTAAAAGAAAAGACGAGATTTTTTAAAGTTTTTAGTTGGGTTACTTAAATATAAAATACAAATATCCGACTACCTATTTGTAACCCTGAAATAGGAAATAAGCGATTGCAAACTATAATGTGAGAAGTTGAAAAGCTCTACAAAAGCTCTCGGAAAAATATTTATTATCTTTAACGTAATAAAGCTTGCTCGCGATTTATATTTACTTCAATGTGCTCGCGTAAACAAAGTTAAATTATAGGCAGACGTAGGTACGTTATTTGTAAAAAGCTGCGCAAACCCATTACGAAGTTGGGAGAGCAGGGTAACTAGGTGTAATGTAAATAAGGTTTAGGGTGCACGTCGCAGCTAATGAAACATGAACTACCTACCTAAGTATGAAAATAATAAGCTTGTTAAAAAAACGCTGCGCCCCGGCCGCATTTCACCTGGGAAAAGGGCAAGAGATGATGATGATGACATGTAGGTATACGTATAGGTACTCCAACGTGTCTGGTCCTTCGCTAAAGTTCGCTATCCAAGAAGAAGCCTAAAAGATCTTAAAAGCGAATGAAATTAGATGTTAGTGTTTCCATGACTCAAACTCTTTTTTTATTCATTTCTATAATTACGAGTATCAAAGACCATTCTCTGTTTTAGACAAGGAAGCATTATCGTATCTGCTTTTCTAATCAAATAGGCTACATTAGGGTTTCAAATATTGCTTATTGTCAAATAACCAACCAAACAAGGTTGACCCACGAATTTGTTTTTAGATTTGTTTAAGGTTTCTTGTAAACTTGGCTACAACCTATTAGCAGCCCACTGCAGGGCTTTGGTCGCTCCTCACAACTGAGGAGGCCTGGAACGAGGCTACGCTGCGCCAGTGCAGATCGCCAAGAGTTGAAATTTTTAGGCCTGCAATAAAGCTTAACGACTGTTATCTAACACCCAGGACCCACTGCTTAACGTGCCCTCCGAGCGCGAGCGCTCAGAGCGCTCTTGAAGTTTTTGCCACTAGTGGTAACCCCTCCAACTTCCGACTTAGTTGTGAAGAGACCCGTGTCCTGCTGTAGGTAGTAGTGACTTTATCGTAGTAGACTGTCTAGCACTTGACCGATATTTTTCTATTCTCTCCATGTAGGTAGGTACTTACTTACAATACAATGTACAGGAGACGAGGGTGAAGTCTAATGACTATTATCGGTAAGGCGATTGCTTAGGTCAATATCCATTAACGTTAATCTAATTCGGTCATTGTCTACACAGAGGGATGTCGATGTGAATGAGATTGGTGCTCCCAGAGGGGGCTAGTTATCTACCCGGGCGCTGTGCCAGGAGCGTAGGCTTTATCGAAATGCCCTTCGCTATTGTCAAGGACACCACAAGGGCGTACGGGGTTGTAATGGCTCTAGGCTTTGTTTACCTCGTTTATGTGCTGTTTTTATTGTTATATCCTAGGGTTTTGAACCCAAGAAATAACAATAAAAAATTGTGCCCGGTCTGATACCTATCATTATATAACGTAGTAATTAAGAGGTAACGGATGACAAAGAGTTTTGTTTCTCGTATGCGTGTTTTATGCAATTAAATCCTTACTTCAATTAAATAAAAGCCTCCCTAGATTGTCAAAATTGCTTATCAATCACGAAAAATATGCATTTTAAAAAACCGTTTATTGTCTACCCACGTTTGGGTAGTCGTAGTCTGTGAGCTTTAATCCCTCTCACTCTAAGACTGAAAGGATAACAGACCCGTCCTCAGTCCTACCTACCTAGTGAGCCGGTGATGGATGTTTCTAACTAAATAGTCCGTAAATACCTACCTATTTACCATTATGTTCAGGTAAACAATTGATAAGCCCAAACGTGTGCTCTACCCAATGTAAGCTTGCTGTGATCTAAATAATAATTATCTATTTCAGTGCCAATCCATCGGTTGAGGCCACGCAGCGAGCATTTGTGGGGCAACGAGATCAGCGGGTGAGACCAGCGAAGTGGCTTCGTTTCATTCATCCGAGGCACGCAGCATAGCCCGCACGGCAGCGCGTGATATGCGCCGACGCACCGTGTCATGCGTGTGACACAGCTGCGTCCGCAGTCCGAGCGCTGCGCATCGCACGAGGAGCGATAACCGACCTCCCCAATGTGCCAAGTTTCGATTTCATCGCCACTCTCACTGGCCGGTGTAGTAGGCAGTCGCACGTGCACTCTCGCACGCCGCACGCCGCGAGACTCCGGCCTATAGTGATGCAACCGAGACGGTCCAACTGACCGATGCGGCTGCGAACGATCGTAAACAATACGCGTATTGGACGTACTGGACGATCCTAATTTAAACTTAAAGTTTGAAGTTTTGATTGACAGACGTCGGAGTTTCAGTGTATTCGTGTAAACAAAACGTTTTGTGATAGTGAAAGTGGATTAAAAAAGTTAAGTGTAAACTGAGGCACTTGTTAAAGTATTAAAATGACGTCGCGCTCGAAGGAAAAAATGGCAGCCGCCTTCCGGAAGCTGTTCAGGTCTCCCGAGAAGCTGGACAACGACGGCGCTGGGCCCAGCGGCTCCCCGGCGAGACGCGGACTGCTGCGACGACACAGGTATGCCACCTGTTTTAAAGTGATTGCCGGCAATGTCCACATTCATACCAAAGCCTCATAACCACGCCACGGTCCACTATAGAGCACGGGTCTTCCTACAAAAGGGGAAGCTTGAAGGGATTTCTACTATGGTTCTCCAGTGCGAATTAGAACAATGGTTAGTGGCCGAAAGACAGAAGTTCTTTGGCCGCGCCGCCCGATGTCGTCCACAAGGCTTGACGGCTAGTGATTAATGACAACTTATTTTCTTGTGCTTGATATCACGGAATCGTTGCTGCTACGAGCTTTTAAGGGACCAAACTCTCAGTATTCACGTAAATAAGTGCTGTGCAAAATAAAAGTATTTTCTCACATTAAGAGCCGGTTACATAGCCTCAGTGTTATCTAAACCTAAGTCGTTGACTACATAAGAATTTAAAACTGTCATAATATAAGTCTTAGAAACTACGTAATCATTGTTGACATAACAGCCTCACGCTCACGTAATGAGAGTTTGATCTCTTCATCATTCACTGTTGATCATAAGCAATGACTGTCTTATTTAAAAGGTAGGTAGGTAGGTACATTTTTTTCTTTTATTTTTTGTTTGAGTCTCCACTATCCATAATTAACCAGGTACCTACCTCAAAAGGATAAAATACTGAATATAATAAAATACAATTGAGTTAGGTACCTATTGAGAAAAATAAATTTATCGATTTTAAAATTATATTTGAAAACTTTATTACCTACCTATAAATAATGTTGAGCACCTAACGTAGTACTGCTTAAGTAGACCTAAATTGCTAAAAAAATTTTTTTTGAGAAATATTAATTTCTTTAATTTTTGTTTTAAATTAAAATTTTGTTTGATCACACCATCATCACGGTCATCGCGGGATTGGTAAGGCTACTATATCACTCACAAGCATGCGGGTTTCCCCACGATGTTTTCTTTCACCGTTACAGCAGGTGACATTTAATTGCTTAAAACGCACATAACTTAGAAAAGTCATTCAGTATATTCACTAAAGCTAGTATGTGCATATCATATCCTATTCAAATATGGGCATATTGCATCATTAACTACCTACCTACTTTACATTACTCTTCGGTGTCTGAGTAGCGGTGGGAAAGCGCACGTAAACAGCATTCCAATCCAAGACTACGGTGCCGTATTTACGTACAAGGTAGAGCATTGTATTGTAAAGCTATTTCCCGCTCTACCTTTTTCATATAGGTAGGTACCTACCTATATCTCTTTGTAATATTTAACTTTACAATCATGGTAATATTAGTGGTGGCATATTATGTTTCATTGGGCGATAATAATCGTAAAGTAAGTATTGTTTTAAATTTAAACGCTAATTCAAGGGATGATTAAAGGAAAGTTATCCCAAAGTCGAAAATTTCTACCAATCCGCAGCAGGTAGGCTAGTATCTATTTGGCTCTTAATGGATTGTACTCGTCGCCAAAACAAGCGATTTTGTCTATCTAGCTAGATCTATTCTGGAGGTAAATAAATACGTATCATCGCTGGAGATTTTATTTTTATTTAGGTGTGTAGTAACTAGTAAGTATGTACCTGTATGTATAGCCGGAAATACTGAAAAAATGTAAGACGAGTCCATTGTAATGATTTTATATTGAAAAAATGGATCCAGGAAGTGACGAAGTGAGCTGCTGATGCCACTGTTTCTAAGTCAATAACAAAGACATTGTTTACGGACACTTAAGGCCGCTCGCCATTCGCGTCGCGATTCACAACGACGCCGACGACGACATTCGACGACTCGTCGGTGTCGTCGTGCCACATATTAGATGACGAGCGACGCGACTTCAATGCGGAACCAAGTCCAAGAACTCCATATTTGTCAAATTAGCCTAAATCTGCCTTAAATAAATAGTTTTTATTTTATTTGGGAAACAATATTTATACCTACCTAGTAGCTCAGAGTAGTTAATATACAAAGCTAGTAATAAAATACTTTTTTACTGGTCTGAGCCTAGTACCTACAGACAATAAATTCATTAAAAGAAAACAGATCTGTAAAGTTTACATTAATCAATTATGCATTTAAAATTAGAGCAATTAAAAATTTAATCTTATTTATAGGTAGGACCTATAACTGATTTTGGATGTCATTGGGCGTGCTCCCATTTCGCTGCCATTGGGCAGTATTAGCAGCGTGTATTTATCTTTAGTCCAGTAACAAAATTCGCATTGCAGAGCAAACCGAGTGACAAACGGAGAGCCTCTCACGCTCTGGGTTCAATTCCCAACACAACACAATTCTGCTTAAAATTCAGAGACTGAGCGAATAAGAAATAACTTCTCACGGCTTTATTGTTTTAATGCGTTTAGGTTTTGTAGGTAAATTATGTAATTTAATTATTTACAGTAAGTAGGTAGGTAGGTACCTATATAATAATAATTTATTGGAATATAAAATTATTTTGTGTGTATTTTACCGGACTCTACATATTAACAGTTAAAAGTTCTTTACTAATTATATACCTATTATAACGATATAGAAAGGCTTTATTAAGGCCTTCGTTAAACCAGTCTGTTCAGAAAACAAATACCTATGTTGGTTGGTCGCATTGAAGTTTATATTTACTTCAATGGTTGGTCGTTCTAAGTTTATTCCAATGTTTGGATGGCGAGGCCAGGTGATGGCCAGTTATTTTGTAACTGGAAACGACGCTCACACAATGCAAATTCATTGAAAAATAGTACTCCTAAAAAATAGGTGAAAGAGTCAATACCTACCTAGGTACTGTCTCAAATTCTACTTAATTTCATATTGTTTATTAAATTAGTTTTTTTAACCTTTGGAATAAATATAAACAAAATATGTATTCAGACAGACTTCTGCACGCATTGTTCGCACTTTGCCATTTATATTCCGTGATATGCTTTAAAAAAGAGCGAGGAATTTTATTCACTGTGCGTATAAGTAGATAACATAGCGTCCATGTGTTGCAGACACATACAGAATTTCGATAAAAATATTATAGGTAAGTAGGTACGTTATTTTCGCAGTTTTAACCACAGTGACTTATCATTATCACATTTATCACACATCAAAGTTAGCTATTGTGTAACGATTACCTTTTCATGTCAAGTTAAAAATCTTGCTCTGATTGTTTTCCCCTTAATTACTGTGAAACAAAAAAACCACTAGCTGGCTCCTACCTATGTGTTCAGGAATGCACCGCAGTACTACTGCGGATAAGTTCATGAAATTAGACCCCGAGCTTATGCTAACCTAATTGCTTTATCTAAAGCTTTTACAACACTCACTGCGCACTGCTTGTATGAAAGTTACACACACGTCTAAGCTCTGAGTTACTCAACTAATAAATACGGATGAACCTAACTGATTATTAACTTTTCATTTATTTAAGTATCTATTTATTTATCTAAGATTACCTGATATCCATATTGATTAAATAAATTAAATTGAAACGATAGTCTCGGACGGTGGGGCGGAGGAAAATGTCGTGGAAAGATCATATTGTGTGACTTTCAATTCCTACATTATAGTCAAAACCGTTGTTAATAAAGCATAGACCACTGCTGCTGCGTTTACGTTGTAATACGTAATCTGCGTAGTAGTGCATCGTAACTTCTTAGTAAAGCAGTTGTTCTCGATCTGTAAAGTGTATCGTCTAATTGTAGTCAACTTAGTTTTTACTGGCCTTTCCGAACCTATTATGCCGTCTAAAATTATGAAATTTTGATTTCAATCGCTGCCATTGACCGAGTTGGCACGGTTTGCATTGATATGAATTGGCATTAATGATTGAATCAACCAGAAATGCCTAGCCTTGTATGGCTGTCAGGTTACAATGCCGTCGGTGTATATCGCCAAACTACAATGTAGAGATCGTAGAGTCGAAACATTTCAGATGTTATCCGGTTTTAATAACCATTTTATGTATTTACTTACTGACTTATGTTTGTTATAATGTATGTAAATAAGGGTGAAATAAATGGCTTCTCTTTTCTTTTTCTTGACATAAGATAAATTATTGTACTAATTATCTACTCCTTCTTAAAACTTGGGTAATTCTTTCAATAAAGTTCAGTTTGCAATAAGTAAAAATTTTACAATTGAAATTGTAAATGTTGAAAATGCATTTTCGCAACAGATAATAAATGCAAAAGCAGGCAGACCTCGTTTCAGCATGCAACACAACAATAACAATATATTCCGAGTAAGATATCATATTTGCTATGCATCCCGATTCAATTATTCATAACATAAATGATACCAATCTATAGAAATGCAATGAATAATTATATCTAGTGGCCTCAATACAAGCATAATGCAATACAACATAACTGATACCACGTTATCAGGTTGGCTACGCGACAGGCGGACTGACTCGGTCCTCTCGATCAACTAACTACTCGGCCAAATCTGCGTTGTGGTTTGTGATGCGAATATTCAAATCACTGGACGACTCCGTGGCGCGTTGGTTAGTGACCCTGACTGACGAGCCGTGGGTCCCGGGTTCGATCCCAGCCGGGGTAGACATTTGTTTGCAGATAGTTAAATATTTGTACTCGGGTCTTGGGTGTATTGTATTGTGGTCTGTGTGTGTCCGCCACCCGCAACACAGGGAATCCTAGTGCGGGGGTGTGAGTGTGTATACGTTGACGTACGTTGATTTAAGTACTCACAGGATTAACTTACACTAATAGTCCTAACTCGCCACACTGACAACAGTCCTAATACTAAATACTACTACTAAGCAACTAATATTCCTTTCAACCCTTATACTATCTGAACTACCTAACAGCCCAACACAGCACAGCATTGTCCTATTCGAAGTTTGTCACAGATCTCTATGGGCGGCAGTGGTTGGTGGGAATGCATGCTCGTTCGCTATTCTTGTCATAAAAAAGGACAGATTAACAAACACACTTACACTTTTATAATATTGGTAAGGATTCCTCTGTCCAAATTTCCCCGGTGTTAGAGAAAATCCAGTGAATCTAAATAATATTTATTTTATTTTATCATTAAAAACCCTTATCAACTTTGTATGATCGTAATAAATTATTAAACTTTCATTGTAACGATCCTACTTTTAAACGTTCCAGAGATAAAGACAGAGAAAAATGGATTTCCGCAAAATAACGCTTGAATTATAAATTGATGTGAAAGCGATATTATCTAGTAGATATCTAGGTATCATATAGTATGAAAATGTAGTATAGCGCAAATTTCAACCTCTCCTTGTAGTCCAAGCACGACCTATGACAGAGTAAAGAATATTAATTACTGTCCTATTTGTTATTCAAATTGGCACGAAGTAATTAAATCCTCTCGTAGTTTCAAAGGGAGAGCGCTAAGTTTGATGTCACGAGTTGGGTTTATGTTGTCCAATATATCTTAATATTATAAAACTGGGGGCTTAGAAAAAGTACTACAACTCTATTAGCGATAATAAAAAAGTATATGAATTTAAATCCACAGAGACAATAGTTTCAACGTATGACTATTAAAACAATAATGGAAACATTGCAGTTATTATATTCTGAATCTGAAAGCAAGGCGCGCACGACACGTACCAAGATAATGGAGTGTACCGTAGCGTTACGGTTTCGCATTTATAATAAGGTCCACCGCACACCGTCATTTTAATACCAGAGGTCATAAGGGTCACGTGACTTCTGTCAGGTCAGAATGATATGTGCTCATACACAATGCGGCCCGATCGAAAATGGTTGACAGCGAGCGAACAGGAGTGAACAGTTGAATGAGTGAACGTTTCACAAGTAGGTATACAGGACTATGGTCCCATACAGCGCTGTTTTTCAGCCACACGCTTCTCCCTGTGATGTTGGGCGGGGTTGTTAAAAGAGCTCCCCGTTCCACCGCTTACAGTTATACAATAATGATACAGTTACAGATTACAGTTTTAAAACGTTGCATATGAGGCCTTTGAGCGGCCTAATTTTTGACCCTTGGGTTTTATAAAGCGCTTCAACCCGACCTCCATCCTCCACTTATTGGGAATGACACATGCTTAGCGGTGGAATTGTAAATCAGGATGGAAAGGATATTTAATATTTTGGGCGTGCACGGCATGGGAAAGTTACCCACTTTCAGAAGAACACGACTTTAAGAGCGACTAAACTATCAGCCGATAAAAAGTTTGTAGTCTGGGGTGACTCTTAAAGAGTCAAGCAGGATGCAAGCATTTATTTTCTATTCACATTGTTTTGTTGCACACATCACATTCAGCCAAGAGCTGAGATCAACACATCTACCAAACAAGCGTTTACCCCGGTTGGAAACTGAACCCCGATACCAATGATACCCAGGCACGCTGATACCGATACCAATAGCACCGCTGTGTCGCCTATTGCGTGTGCGGTAGGCCTAGTTTTGTACAAACTGTCTACTGTAAATATACTCGGCTTCGTTATATAATTTAAAATGTTATCTGGTCCAGGACAATAATTTATAACCTTTTAGTACTTACTAACTGATTTAAATTTTTAATAATGTTAAAATCTGCTAAAATTTTATTTTTTCATACTACTCTTGTAATCCTTGTTTTAAGGTTTTATCAATAAAGTTTGAAATAATAATAATAATAACCCTGTTACACTGGAGGGTTATATTTCTTAAAAACAAATCATAGCGGATTTAAGTTGCTTTGTACTTTTTAACTTACCTTGATAAGTAACGAACTTACGCTGGGGATTTTTTTAAATAACTATTTACATTCCTCTGGCTTAATCAGATCTTAACCTCAGACTTGGTTTTCATTTTTTTGTAAACTGATACTATTGGTAATGATATATTTTACTGATATTCGAATACAAATACTAATATTCTTCATAGTGCACCAAAATAGAGAAATACATTAAGAAGTGTTCACTAGAATTCACACAAAACGCGGTCTTAATGCTAGGCATATCTAGGCTAGGTCTATATCTTCCAGACAATCTTTGGGTAAAAATCTCCTTCTGACCACTGGGTCCAACTGCTTAATCCGCTTATCTAGACAAGAAAATCAGAGAACAAGAACAAATGGCAGTATTTTCCCAGAATACGAGATGTTCCTGTAAGAATGCACAGTGACAGTCGTTAGTTTTAAGACCGCTGCTAATTTATTACATTTTCACTTAAAAAAGTGTATACAATACGGTACCTACAAGTCGGACAGGAACTAATTAATTGCGGAAACCCGTATTCACTTACAAGATTCTAGAAAATAATAATGCAGAAAGAGCACAGTTTTAAAGAGAAAGTAACGTATGAAACACAGAGAATCGTATTCGTAATAGATTTAGTTTTACTCAGAGGCCAAAGTTCTTTATCCTCCACTCCTGATCAATTAATCTTTTAGTTTAAGCAATCCTTGAGTTAATAATAGTCTTGTTTGATGGCAAGTTTATCTTTTTCTTTGTTTGTTTGATGAGAATAGCAAACGGCCATTGATACCACTTCTCCCTCGCACCACTCGCTGAAGACTGAGGTTTCATCCACACCGACTGGATTCGTGGTGATCCTCCACGAAACGGTTCTCGCAATCTTTTGTGCCGCGCACGCGTAAATTGTGGGATGAGCTTCCGTCCGAGGTTTTCTCAGTGGACTACGACATGGGGTTCTTCTAAAGAGGCGTAAAAAGAGCGCTCCTTCAGGCCCAACCACGCATTGGCGACTCCCCTGGTGTTGCTAGTGTCCATAGGCG
>DWMR01000346.1:0-13414 GCA_018245355.1 Dalla costala
TTGATCTATGTATTATTGTTCTGTTGTTTGTATAATGTACTAAATGTATTGTTTGTTTCCCAAAAATAATAAAATAATAAAATAAAATAAAAAATGTCTATGGGCGGCAGTGGTTGGTGGGACTGCAGGTTCGTTTGCTATTCTTATCACATTTAGCAGCCTCTTGTACCCTCTTATGAGATAAAAATAGACTTATTTGTGAGTTTGTTCCCCAATAATAAGGAATTAAAAAAAATCAAAAATTGTAATTTTAATTTAGTTTTAACATATTTTATCCATTACCTACAATTTAACTGCACCCTGTTCAACAACTTAATCTGATTAATCCCGAATCCCGCTTCTTAAAAAAGCACTATTGTATCGTAATTTATTCTAAACGCGACAAAAGTTAAACAACCAAACATTTTACCAAATAATGTCGTTGATATTTACGGTAGGTAGGAGTTTCTGTTACTGTTATGATGATAGCATCGAAATAATACATTCGATGGATGATAGGTGAAGTTGAAGCCACATCTACATACTAGACTTCCGACAGCAAGTTTAGTCAATTAACATACGATTGGAATTGAGGTTCTGAGGTTGATTTGATCCGATTTTCGTGGAGAAACTAGCTCAGTGATCGTGGAGGCCCCGCCCGGCGCACCCTACGTGACGGCTACACCGTTAGGTTAGGACCCGCCGTATTACCGACCGATAAATTCAAACCGTATCGGTCCAATCGTATAATTTTGTTACGGTTACTTAAGGTAATTATTTCGTGTTGTCAAACCTGACGTGCAGAGACATTTGCACGGTCAATTTAACGTCCAATTGCCTGCTGTTGAAGTACATCTATGCAATGGGCGTAGCAGGCAAGTGGTCCACTTAAGTGGTGACCGAAGCTATAAACAACCTCATTGAGAACTGCAATATTGCCCGTGATGGAATTCCGTTAGAATAACTAGTAGTAACTCGTCTGTAATATGAATGCAGTTCGATTTACGTTTTTAACCATTGGTTATAATCAAATTTAATATTTTTACTCGTATACAATAATGAATGATTAAAATTTAATTTCAATACTACTAGGTATCAGTTGGTACAATGTACAATCCAATCCATTAGTCTGCCTTACGTCCATGTGATGGAACATCTGGTGAGTGGTCATATTAAAATTTATCACGTATCACACAAATGTACATACGTCTTTTAATATGCAAATATTCTTATCAGTCCACGTATCTACATAATAATATGTGCCTTGTGTAAAATGGAATAACAATAAACTGGAAGCCACAATAATCCATAATTTATTGCTATATGCGCCCTATAAGGGATTAAAGTGATATTGCACTGAACATGAGAAGTGGTTTACCCTCGGATATAAAACCTTAAACATCTATACTATACATCATTCTTAAATCGTTCTGAGGTCACAGTGCCACCGCATTAGGTATCAGTTTTGTGTTCCAAGTGTTCTAGTTCTAAGTCTCGCATGCCTTAGACTCGGTTAATTTTTACTGGCTGATAATAATAAATATCTAGTCGGTAGTAAGTAGGTACGCAGGTGTGGGCTGAACTCAGGAGAAAAAACCAGCAACAACAATTAAAAAACACGGTCCATTTTCTCCAAACTCGTTTCTCCATCTCCCATTGCCTCAGTTCGCAAGTTTGTTTTTGTTTCAAGTAGCCTGCACCCCGTAAAAAAACGTAGGTACCTACTAATTTTTTTAATCATTCCCTAAGGTACGAATTAACGATATTGTAGACATTTTTTTTATGGAAAATCAATTGACACGCGGGGATATGTGGGCAAAATCTTGCACTTGCATTAAAGTCATCCTGAATACACATCATATTTATAGAAATATAATGGATGTTGTCATGGATGGCTTATCATTAAATTGAAACCACTTGAAATTATTTTCATCCTCAATAGCTATCTATCAAACCGCTATATTTAGTTCCACTTGTTTCAAAGGAAAGTATACTTAATTCAAATACGAATTTACCTTATCCCGATATCAGATCGGCTATAATGTAACGAAGCGGTATTAATTACCGCATTTTGCAAGCAAGCTCTCCAAAATTGTGATTATTCTATTATTTTCCGATCAACGTCTTGCTGATTAGGTAATATTGTTCACTATCAATTCAATTTTCACAATAACAAACCCAATTTTTGTTTTAAAAAGAAAGAAACTTAATTTGATTGTTTAATTTGCTGGTCAATCGGTATTACTTGCCGCTGAAACCTGGCTTATATTGCAGCTTCTATATTTAGCATTTAGCAGCTTCTAACGTGCTTATCGCTTAGCAAAGTAGACGCTAGCACGCTTCAGCACGACGCACCGGTTGTCACGTGACGCGGCAATCGTGATTGTGCGCTCTGAGATAGAATCGAATCACAACAACACGACACGACTCTACCTCCATCGTCTCTACTCTACCACCAACATTAACGCGTAGCTCTACCCTTCCAAAAACTTTTCTATCCTTTTTTGCTAGTACAGTTCGTAGACTGTCAGTAGGTAGGTACCTACTTGAGTGACAAAAAGTTAACACAATAAATTTTGTAATGATAAGGAGGAATGTGATTAGGATTGTAAAAGAGTAGGTATGTATTTTCTATCAACTCCCAATAAGTATGTTAGTTTCCAATAAGTTAGAATAGTACCGATAAGTTCACACAAAATGTATGATAGCCTTCAGACTATTTCAGTGTCAACGGTGTCAACCATTTGAGTTGGTTTACTTTCCTCTAAACTTTTGATTTTCGTTCAAAAGCATTCTATTAAGTAAGTAGATAAGTGTGTATGTAAGTAGGTAGTGGGAAAGAATTCGACTCAACGTTTTTCCACGGCGGCCTGTGATTTCCAAATTCACCAAGCATTCAGAATGTCCAGCGAACTTTGAAGCAAGTTCGATGGTCACTTGGTCATTGCGTCAGTCTTTGTACACCTTGACTTTGACTGATGACATCCATTAATGGCCGGTACGGCTTCGCGTTGTCACCAACGGCTTTCAACTTAATGTAATATGGTATCTATCTATTCCTCATCTCAACCAGAAAATTTAATACAATCGGCTCTAGTTCGTCTCGGCCAGTGACGATTGTGTCGGAATGGTAATTATTTTTCAATGGATTTTGACAATGAGAATTGAATGGAACTATGTGATCCGTGAGTGTTGGTGGTCTTAATGTACCTAGGTACTTAACATAACTTCTATGCACTAAAGATATTTATGAATTCTATTAGATAGGTACATGGATTCCATCATGATTCCATGTAGTTCGGGATTGAAAAGTCTTCTGACATGACACATGACACCAATATGGATTGTATTCATATTGCCTTGAGTCGGTAAGTTATTTTAACTGGCTGACCCGGCAGACGTTGGCCTGTCCAAATTTAAAAAATGCCTTATAAAAAAGCACTTTCCGTTTTTACCGAATTTTACAATTTTCTGGGCTTCTGTTCCAATTTTTCTCTACTTAAAAAAACCTTATTCAGACTATTGCAAACAACAAAAAAAATCTCAGCCAAATTGTTCGAGCCGTTCTCAAGTGACGATATTTCATAGAATTGATTTGATTAAAATAATTAATTTTTAGAATTTTTTGGCTTGTTACCGATAAAAAATATGAGTAATACAATTATGGATATGGGTAAGTAAGTGTAGTTGATTATTCGTGTGACCATGTCATAAAAAGGCTTTTTAGTCACGTTTTACACTGATAAAAGTAGATACGTATACAAGTCGTAACAATAACGATATTTCTGTTTCAATTAGCAATGATTTTAGTCACGAGTTACTTAACGGTGCAGTCTTGAATGTCTTGCAATAAACGTTGACTACGAAACAGCACGGATAAAGAAAGGTCTAATTAAAACTCTTAGGTAGGTACCATTTGCTTAAAAGTCTTACGACATTGTTTATATCGATCAATACAATAATTTATTATAGTTCCTTCTTACTTTATTTTACTGTACACCATACACACACATACACAAACAAAGAATCCCGAAAACCAGTATAGGAGTGCCTTAAGTTTCACTTCGTCCTTTTTCCAAAGTAATTTTGACACCTACCTATTAATTTGCCCTTTATTGTGCTTATAGAGTCCCAGCCTAGTAACAATAATAAAGACTAATATTATTCGAGAGTCGGCGATTTGACTCGTGCCGTCTCGCGGGTCGGCGCACGCGCAGCCTCCGGTTTTGTTCCTTTTGTGTCACGTACTACAAACTGTTGGCGTGTGTGCGTCAGAGATCCCTGTGTGACGTACACGTGCGCCGCTTACAACAAATCCTCCGCGGCAAAGACCTGGCGCTACACGATACTTTGTTGTGTTTGAGTTGTAAACGTTGGGCCAACCAGACATACAACTATAACCCTATGTTTCACTTTGTTGGCAACCAACGTTGGATCGCAGGCCAGTCAGCGAGTTGCGAGTTTTTCGTGTATGTAGACTAGGATTATGTTAGTAATGTGCCATTCGAAAATACACACACGCATAATTTTCAATTAGGTCCTATTCTAGTAGTCTGTTTTAGTAGTCAATCCCCACCTCAGATATTGTTAAAGCGATAAAGTTAAGTAGCCCCCAAGAATCTAAGAGGCAGGACTCTATGCAGCCTTTCCTCACCTTTGCGGAATCATTGTATCTTCTTCGTTTTTACACTTTTATTGTCATTCTCCACATACCACGTGTCTGGAACGCGTATAAAAAGGCCAGGGTTTGCATACTTGGTCCAGTTGAATGGTACCTTTATTTTATACCCACCGAGCCATGTCTGTGTTTATAAATACCCAATTTTAGTACGCAGTCCAGCTAATAGCACCGTCTCAGGGAGAATTTAATTCGTCCAAAAGTAAACTAACAACCCCACATTATAATTATGTCGTATGTACAATTAGTAGGCATGTCTACTACGTGTACCCGCCTATACGTTGAATACAAATTGGACTATGAATTTTATGGCGGCGCTGGCGTGGCGCTGCCTTGAACTTTAATCCGGCACTTGAACTGCCACGACGAGAAAGCTTTTAAGGTTATCGCTCAAAATTATTTATTACTAATGGAACTAAGCTTTCGAGAGGGACCCCTTTTTTGTTTTGAAACGAAAATCACACTTCACGTTTTTGTTCTCCGTGAAATATGGAACCACTTGAGAGTAACAGCAGTTTTTCTGCGACGCGTTTCGCTTAAACTCTTCTGACAAGGATAAAGGAGAGCACTAATAACTTTTTTCGATACCTTATGATTGTGGTTTTTGTTTCGAGTTCATTTATATTTTGTTGAAAGGTTTTTATGTGTTCCATTACTCTAAGATACATAGTTTAAACAATGTTACATAAGTACGCTTTGAAATGGCGTGCTCTTTTAATTTTTCTCGGAATCGGTATGATTTTTATTATTATTTATGTGAAATTGAATTTGAGCCCCAAGTTGAATATTTTAACTTTGTTTCTGTAATCAAAGAGTGGAACCGCGTATTCATTTAGTTAAAATACTTGCATACAATTCACAAAATGAATATCTACCATTTGTTTTGTGTCAATTTTGGAAGTGACCGAACTGAACATAATAATAGGGGGTTTGATTTGTGTGGTCTAAACAGCCCAGTAATTTCGTATAATAGATAAGGGTGACGTGACTGAAGGAAATTGTAATAACCAACGTTTATTGAGACAAACATAGTAGTGATGACATTAAAGTACATAGGTAGGACGTACACTTACTATTTAATAATGGTATTTTTCTTTTAGACACAAAATTTTGCCGTCCGAATTTGAATAGTTTTGCTTTGTATACCTACAGCCTTTTTTTTTTAACTGAACATTGCCCTAATATTTAATTTAAAACATTTCGTTAGCTTGACGCTAACGCCGATTTTCTATTGCTCTTTTCCTTACCGTAGGTAGGTATGCTTACGATGCCTATAAAAAGTGAAGTTTGACTTAAAAGACATTGGAATGTGGAGTACGGTCGTCGGATCATTTCAGTAATTACCATCATTATACCGCATTACCTTCTTGATGCGACTGCGCAGCTCTACATAAGTTCTCTGGACGTTCAATAATTCATGGCTACAAAATACGTAGCACCAAAGGTACCAATCTATCCATGAATAGATAGTAGAATTTGATGAAAATATAAAATAATATTATCAGATTGGTAGTAGGTAGATGCCTACCTGTTTGCAGAAAAAAGACCAGCCATTAGACAATAAATGCTTTCTATTTAAAGTACAAACGCAATATTTAAATGTTGAAAAAGCAAATTTTGTGTTAATTGATGTTGCCATGTTATTCCGTAATTTCATTCCTTCCTTCAGACTGCATCCATAAAAGCTGTAAATAAACAGTACGCCAGAATAGTTCAGTTTACGTAAGTGATATCCAGGAATTAACCTCAATTTTTGTTGAATTATCGATCAGTATTAGATCGGAAGTGTTGGCAGGGAGCGGCCGAACGAAAATACCCGTTTGCTTGCTTTGTATGTCGGACGTCGGAACAGCATGCCAGCGTAAATATTATGATGCGTTGAAATGCAATATGATGTATGCATTTTGCTGGCGATTCAGCTCACCGTACTTATTACATGTTTCATAATTAAATGTCGTTCGTTAGTAAGCGGTATTTGAGAGCGGCTGGACTGGACCGATTTGGATTCAATCTTTAGGTAATAGGGTTTTTAACTTATTAAGGAAATAAAAGTTACCCTGAATGGGATCTTTTTTGGAATTTAGGCCATGACTCACAATTAGGACGACGTCTGCCGGTCAGCTAGTTCTACAATAAGTAACAATCACTTTTATGTTGATTTTAAAAAAAAAACGTTTTTTCGCAAGCCGTAGAGCGGCTCTACATGAGCGAATTTAAAACAGCAAACGTTTGTTTGTTTGATTTTTTTGAAACAACGTCGTTCAAAAAAATCTCTTTGCAAAAAAAAGGCGATCGACGGAAACATAAAGACAACAAGACAAGTGTAGCGTGAGAATATAAAAGTGGGCTGAATGTACCCACTTATTTTTGCTTTTGGTGTGCCAAAGTTTCTGCTATGAAATTCCGTAGGTGTACCTACCTGTGTGTGTATAGTAACAGTAATATTAAAACTATTCATCTGTATTGCCTCTAACTGTTTCATATGACTCAACGTGAGTAATCATAAAAATAAACAGTTACACAATACACCAGAAATTCAAACACTAATCATTCAACGGTAGATTGGTAGTAAGTAGTGGTAGGAACAACTCATTGTTTCTGTATTAAGATTTTACCTCACAATATTATTTATCATAATGTCGTTCTTTTTTTTTATGTTTAAGTACTTAGGTAACCTTGACATCGGAAGTCGTGTTCGTGACAAATTGGAGTGATCTGGAAATTCTTTTGTAATAACACTATCATCGTCTATTATAAGTCCTCATGTCCATACCATCATTAATAGCTGGCGATATGCTCATGGAATCCCGTTTTTTGTTTGTACGTCTACGTTTTTATGTTAGTAGGTAGGTACCTATACTACAGTAGCGAGCGACATGGAATTCTTTCAAGCAACGCTTCCGTGGCAGGCTTGTGACCAGCGAACGGAAAAAGCATAGAACTCGCTCTCTCATACAAAATGTCTTTGGTACAAAATGGTACTAAAGAGTCAATGCGCATGTGTCGGTTAAGTTTAATAACAAGAGACTCCTTATTGGTTCTTACTGTACAAGAGACTCCTGATTTGTTCTTACTGTGTCGTGTGACAACGTCAGCTACGTCGTCGTGAAGTCGCGTCTCTGGTCTAGTACAAATATATAACTGCGGCAGGAAATTTCGTTACGCTATTTTTAAGCGCTAGTTACTCTTCTATGCTTTTTCCGTTCGCTGGGGTTTAAGAAGAAACTAGCTGACAGTGAAATAACACATTCAGTATGTTGAAAAAATTAGAGCGGTCATGATATTGTACTATATTCAAACTAAGGAAGATAAGTCTCCAGAAAATACTTACCAACCAAGGCTCATAATATTGCTTGAGTCCCTTAGAAAAGTCACCGATGTAGCTGTAGGGGTTTCCCAGGATATTCAATCCCAATATCAGTACATAGAACTGCTGTACCAATTGCACCCAGTAGTGACGCGATGCCGTCTCCAGTAAAGCTGGGACAGGTATTGGTGCGTTCTTTAGCTCCAAGTAACCCATCCTGAAAAAAGTGTCAGGGAATCAGATTTCCTCTTCCACCAACTCCAAGCAGACTTTGTAACCATCCAATTAGTAGCTTACCTTATAACGACATCCCTCATGTCACATAACGAAGACGCCCAAGAGTTGAATAAGTACTCCAAAAGATCGCTGTTGAACAGCTTAGGCCGGTTCTCCTTCTGATTTCCAAAACGAGCCTTGCCGGTATTCTCTAGTCTCGTATTATCTGGACCATAGCCCTTAGACGACATACTTAGAGTCAGCTTAATCGGAGACAAATGAACGTACTGGAAAACCACATTTCTTTGCGCACTGGTCTGACTTTTCATCGCTATAACTGGGAGAGGCATGTGGACCAGCGCTAGATCAGCTCGGAGCCGTATAGCCGGCTTCTCCTTGACCTTCCAGTGGTTCAAAATCTCGAATACATAGTTAACGAATCCACGGTCTAAGTTTACGCAGTAAGATTGCACTAAGACTTTTAAATATTTATACACATCTTGATTCAACGACGGTCTATACTGTTTGAGAGCTACAATTTCTATGCTAGGCTTCATAAATTTGGACTTTACATGAGGTTGCGAGGGAGCAGGGTAGAGTACACTAGGGAACACAGCGTCATGCAGTTGATTGTCTATCTGAAACCTGTGTAACTTCAGGTGGCAGTAAGTGTGTGTGTTAGACTTCCGCAGCTGCATCCAAACACCGGGGTTGTAAGTTCTTCGTAACTCCGAAAAGAAAGGTTTTGTCATTTGCATTTTCTCAAAGTCAATTTCAATGTACTCCTTGACCTGGCACTTCTTTTGTTCCGTTTGATATTTCTCTTCTGTCCACGCCGTTACGTCTGGTGCTAGTTTCTTCCACTTATCGCTGACGTTAATCTCCCATCTGGGAAGTGAATCTGTTATGCTTATGTAGGACAATTCTTTCAAGCCTGAATGCGTTTGCACACAAACAGATATACCGACGCTGGCTAAAGACATATAAACTTCATAGTTGCATTTCTCCGCGTTGATTCTCATTTTGTATCGTTGGGCAATTCTCTCATCCTGAGCCAAGGCGAAGACTCGTTGGTATCCGTCCATGAAAGAGATCCAGTAAACAATGACTTTATCTTTCCTCATTCTCTTTTTGCGTCTCTCCGTGAGGTCAGAACTGTCAGAGTCGTCGCTGCTTGAGGATTGTGCTTCAGGGGATTTTGGGGTCAGTCTTTTAAGCGTGGACGACAGTTTGGAGGTAACGCTGCTGGTAGCGACGAGGGTTGAATGTTTCACGGAATGAAAAGTGACTTTTTCTTCTCCAAATCTGTTGAGGGATTTTTTTTCATGAAAAACTTACAGCTAACTTAGAGAGTAGACATAATGAAGAATAGATATGTGGAGGCCATTTTAAAGTTTCCGCATATAGACACAGTAGTAGTTTTACAGTAGACGATAGAATGAAGGTGAAGGTGATGGTGAATATTTTCACCATCACCTTCTACTGAATAACTAAATATGGTTTAAACATACCCATCTCCTGAGAAATCAGCTTCAAATCCCTTTCCTTTGTTATTGTAAAGATTCCATATGAGTTTCCTCTCCTTAGAGGGGTCGTCCCAGGTATACAGCATCGATTGGTACGGGCTTAGTAATGCCACTTGGCCTGATTCCGCCTAAAATCAATTAGAAGGGAATCATTAAAAACTGCTGCTGTAGAAGCTTTCTGCTGAGCAGAATAATATGGTCACGCGAAGTCAGAAAAACCTCTCTACGGATCGCGGCTATTATCTGACTGAGTGCACTATGATCATGATGCAGTAATACGTTACCACAGTATTAAGACGGACAAATGTAACTTAATGTAGATACTTAATTTTACCTTAACCCCTTGTATGCTGCAATCGCAGACACAATATAAAATCAATTGTCTCGTGTGTAGATATGCGTTCCGGCATACCAGAGGTTAAAACTTGTCCCACTGCTAAGCAGAATGGTTTGGTCACGCGTAGCCAGAGAAACCTCTCTACGGGTCACGGCTAGTGTCTACCACAATGAGTGGTAGATGATGTATGTACTACGATCATGATGTGGTAACTTTGTTAACTTAAAACTTAGTGCTTACCTGATGAAGTTTCAAGAATAGATCATCACACAGGTTTTCTATCCTCACGGGCGCATCCCCGACGGTGTACGGCTTGAAGGTGATCGTGAAAGGTCGCACGGTGCCTCCTGTCACCTCCACGCCTATGGCGGACTGTAGGAAGTAAATATACGGAAATTAGTAAGACCATCTGTTCATAGCGCATACCCCTGAAGCTCTGATCCATCAATGTCTTTGTATAAAGGTAACAAAAGATTTAAAATATTGTCTGGTTCTGCTGCAATTTCTGTATTTGAATAACGTATTTAAAATTATTATTTGCCTGTATTTCAAAGAAATGTATATAGAGTAGGCGTCCAAAAGTTTGTTTTCACATCTATTTAACAACGGCCACAAAATAACGCTTAATTTTACCTATATTTTTTTTAATTGCCAATTTCCCAATGAACTAGATAACACTTACATGCTTTCGAGAACTTTATGGAGAACTCTTAGGCATGCAGGGTTCCTCACTATGTGTTCCTTCACCGTTACAGCAGGTGACATTTAATTACTTAAAACCTTCTTAAAACGCACATAACTTAGAAGAGTCATTGGTGCGTGCCGCTGGGATTTACATCTTTACTTATGTTGAGTCATTATCGTATCAGTCTGAATGAAAGTATATGCTACATAAATAATACATTATGTAGGAAATATGTTGTAACGGTTACATGTTTGGATATTCAGCTGAGCGTCTTACAGGTTCTAATTTAATTTACACTGAGGCACTTTCGACTCCGCGGTTATAAGGTACGACACACAATTTCACTTTCTCAGTAAACAGTTGACCGTTACGCGATATTAATATAATGATGAAGTCTATCAATGTTAGTCTAGTCATCCTAGTGAGTTTTGTGGTAAATATTCAAAGTGAAAGAACTCACAGTGGCGTATGCACAGGATGCCAGCCTTCTGAAGGATATACGAGGGTCAAGAGGGCTAATTACTACTCCAACTCACCTCTGAGGTTCTACAGAAAACCCTTATTAACCTTTCCAATCAAAGGAGGGTTTCCCTACACACCGACTCAGGGATACATGATTGACGCCGACATGCAACCTTCTTACTTGAGACCAAAGGTTAGTAAGCGACCTACAAACGAAGGGTTAGGAGACGAATACATAAATAACATAGCTCAATTACTATCTAAACAAGAATTAGATAGAATAATCGAGTTTGCTAATGAAAAGGAAAGAGCTACGCAAAAATATAATAAAGAGCATTTGTACGACAGGCCTAATGACGTCAGTAATAAAGAAGAGAAGTACGAAAGTGGTAATTATAACCTAGAATTTGATGATGAAAAGAAATTTTCACTGAATGGACCGTTTATAAACACACATGAATCTTTTAGACATGACTATGATTATAATAATCCAAATGCAAATCAGTTGCAAGAAACAAATCCATTTTTAAATCAAGGATCTGCAGGATTATTTATCAATAAAAACAAAATGCAAAGTATTAATCCACACGTTCATGATGTGAATGAAAGTTTCAAACGAAATAGTCCTAATATTTTCACTGATAGCAGTATTATGCAAGACGAACAATTGCCGAAACCGTCGAATTTAAGAGAAGACGACTATGAAGCATCGTACACAAACAATAAACCAACAGTTGTTAAAGCTAATTCAGATGCGTACAAAGTGGAAAATTTGGGTGAATTACCGCTAATGAACTTTCACTCTAAGCCGGACACTGTAGACTCTTATAAAGTACCTCATTATACCGTAAGTACTTTTTAAATAACATTATTACAGAGAAACGACTACGTCAAATCAAAGAAACATCTAATTTTTTCATCAAATTTTCATACAAATTCCCGTCGCAACGTTTTTATTTCCAAGAAATATATCGATCATCTCCCAAATTAATCAATAATTAAATCTTCATCAAAATCCGTTCAGTGGTTTCAGACTCTCTTCTTCGCGACATAAACATGCAGACAGACCGACAAAAATTCTAAAAACGGGGAATTATGTTTAGGTGTCACATAAATAGCATACCTAATACGATTGACCTTCATTTTAATATCGCATGCAGACATTCCCATTTTACTTATTGGTATAATAAATCAAATACTGATCAAACAATAATCAGAATCAGAATCATTTATTTATCATCATATGGTATTTATTTACTTGATGAACGTCAATACATTTTTTATCTACCGCCGGATCGGAAGGTTCATACTCCTGAGAAGAACACGGCAAGAAACTCAGTATATAACTATCTATCTCAACTCAAACTCAATATAATTTCACTGTCTCCAGGTAACTTCAGATGGTGACAACAGAGCTCTAGGGACCAGTGCCAATATCCCAGTGGAGCCAGCGCCTCCAGTTTCTTCGGCCAAGCAGCAGAGTGATGCCCACCTCAAAGCTATCAAGATATGGACTCACAGGTCCAAAGGAACCGCGTATACTCTGCACAACGATGGAACGCTATCCCTGGAGAAGCCATTACGATCTAAGAATAATTACGGCCGTCGATAAGTTTGTGGATGATTTAGATTTAAACAATATTTATTTCTTAGGTTAGCGAAATTACGAAAGCGATAGATTGCTCAAGGTAAAATCTATGCCGTGTCTTTATATGGGTAGTTTAATACAAAATTTAAAGGACGAAATAATGTTTTTTTTAAATATTATTATACTGTTTGCATTACTGCATTCTTTCTATTTGAAAACTTCATTTTGGTGTTTTACAACATGAAACATGGGTAAAACATGACAGATTGGGGACAAAGTACATTATTATACCTTTTTTTATATATAAATTTTAGCCTAAGGAACGAACAGACGGGTCACCTGATGGTAGGTGATCCTGGTCACCATCGCCTACAGACTCGCAACACCAGAAGAGTCACCAGGATTGAAAGAGAGCTCTTTTTGCGCCTTTTTTGAAGAACGCCATGCCATAGTCTACTGAGAAAACCTCGCGGAAGCTCATCGCACAAAGTAGGCGTGTGCGGCTAAAAATATTGCGCATATAAACAGCTTCAAAACTAATAGCTACTCTGAACTGAACTACAACTACAAGGGGCTGGGGGCGGGCTGCGGGGGGCGACTGGCTGCTCGCGCTCCTTCTCCCCCCAGCACGTGCTG
>DWMR01000347.1:0-13404 GCA_018245355.1 Dalla costala
AAATTATGGAACTTTGTGGCCTCTTCTAGACAAAGTGTTTGGCTTTTTGGATTCAGGGGTCACAGAAAACATTTCAGAAAATTATGTGATTTTTTGGGGCACCAGCAATTACAATTTGAAGTGTAAATAAATATTGCAAATGATTTTGACGGCTGAAGACAATAATATTAAACTCAGGGTAAATGAATTAAGTATATTGATTGAAGACAAAATGTAAGGCGTAGCGCAGACAGCTGTTTTCAATCGGTTACCGAGAGTCGGAGAAACTTTCGCCGTCTATTGTCTTGTGACTATATATGACCTATGAATGTTTTTTCGGGTCGTGGGTCGTTTGCGATAATTGATTTTTATTATGTTGTTGCCACCGACTATTGTGGGACCGACTAAAGTGATCGCAGTTATTCTATCGAAATTTTTCAATAAGGTCGAACGTCACTTGCAGTTTAAGGGTTTTCGACGCCCCAATTCAATAAATGTTTCCACGCTGCCTAGAAATGCACTATCTCTACTTGCCAAAGACGTGTTGGCATTATTTATTCGTGTCATGATGTCATAGTCGTGTTTTTATCAAAAATATTCAATATCTGATTAGCTTTACTAGTTTCACTAGTTTTAGGGGAATTTTGTCGCTTGCTGAAACGCTCGTATGAAAAGTCCAATAAGCATTTGTTATGCAAGTTATCCAGACAACATGTTTCTCGTCGCATTCCTAAGCTCTATAACTTAGTCTGGTGCAATAACCTACTTAGTTGAAAAAACGTTTCAGAATATTTTTTATTTGAATATAAGAATGTGAGCATTTGTTTTATGCACGACAATCGTGGAAAAGTAGGAAAGTTTATGGCATTAGTTGTAATTTTTTTTAGTAGGTAGCTGTTTTTAGCTTATATTTGATTTGAATTTGAATTCCCAGTTAGCTGCCTTTATAGTTTCAGATATTCGTTACGAGTGAGTAGGTAAGTGGTAACAATGTTTTATATACCCACTATTATCAAATACTTTGATTTTATTGTTAGACGCAAGGTGTATGCAAACAAAAGCAAACTACACCAACCTCAATTTGAAGAGGTATGTTTAATGCTTTTCTAAAGTTATTCGATAAATTTACGACGCGAGTCATGTAGCTGTATCCTTATAATTCATTAATCTTCTATTAAATAGGTTCTGTGTGGGCTCAGTGACAGGCTCTACATGTAATTAAATTATGGTTACCGTCGCTCCAACTAGACGCGCCTCTTTAAATCAAATATGAGATTAGTGCCTTAATAAACTGTCCAGACCTAGAGCCGGATCGTAATTTGTTCGTCGATAGCTAAAACATTTAAAGCCAGTAACATTAATTAAAATTATACAGAATAATGTAGTTTTAATTTCTGTTTAAATGTAAAATCAATTATGTTCAAACGATTATAAAATATAATGATAACAACGTGAATTCTAAAGAACTTTCGAGAAGCTTTATCGAGGCAGGTAGGTAGGTACCTACAGTTTTTAGATGAAATCAATCTGTGTACAATCCCGTATCGTAATGCGTTGTTCTCGACCCTATATGACAAGCTGTCTGTCCTAAATTCAATTCCTAGCAGGGACAGTTATTTGTTTGGCGGATAAATGTCTGCTGTTGGCTCTTGGTCGTTTTTGTGTATTTACTACCCGGGGAAATCTAGATAGCGATATTTATTTATTTATATTTTGAAGGTTTCTTTAACAAATTATATTTATTAATTTTGTTTTGCGGTAACATGCGATCTCCCTCCATTGTACGCGCACACTTGTCACAAAGTTCAGCCGACGTGGTGCAACACGGCTGGAGGCTCGTACAATTAAACAGATAACATTAAATTAACGAAGCCGACTCGTAAATCGACTAACTTTATTATTATCTATAAAACTCACGAATTAATTAATTGAATAATGATTAAGTGTTCTTGTGTTAGGCTGACCCGCGCTCCACTATCCAACACGGGATAAGTAGTGCTGCGTAATTTGGTTGCTGTCGCGCACGTGATAAAAACGTAAGTTATAGTCCCGCAATAAACTCGTTTAACTATGACAAATTAATCGGTTTTACTATACGGGTGAACGGGAATAGTTTATCGGACAGGAAATTCATAGTTTTTATGTAATTTCAAGTCTGCTAACCTACGAGTAGGACGACGTTAAATTACGGAGTTCATACTTCACATTGTTATAAAAATTTAAAATACAGTTTGATTACATGAATGTGAGTTTTTAAACAAATTAATATCTATCATCATGGTGCATACATCTCCACTAGTATTGTTGGGATAGATGAAGGGATGCATGTTGTTTGTCACTCAAACACGCGAAAACTACTGAATACCTAGCTAAATAGCCTGAACTCTGAAAAAGCCAATTTGGGATGAAAGTTGCCTACAGAAACGAAATTTTCGCGGAAAGACCCGCAGCCAAAGACTAGTGCTAAGTAAATAGATCCATTTTTTAACATTTAATTCAATTTATCAATAAATACGCATTCATATAGCTAACAATTAACAACGTATATCGTGGTTTGGCTACCTAAGTAGGTAAGTCTGGTGCTATTTATGGACGTTAGTATCTCTGTGGCGCGCTAAATCTTGACTTCTGGCTGTGACGGCGGCTAATGCACTCCACCTCGGCTAGAGAAGATAAGCTAACAAGCCTCTTTAGCCAAACAAGAGGCGGCCAAACAATAAAAGCGACTTAAGCGTCGTGAAATATGGCAAAGACGAGTCGCGATAACTCAGCTCGGTCGCAGGCCCGCTTCTTTTCCCCTAATTAGCCATTCAATTCCCGTAATCTTGTTTACTCGCTGGGCGGCTCGCTGCCCAGGTGCGATAATGGCCGAGCTATTTGCATGCCGCCATATTGTTTCCCCATGTTCGGCTCGCAGCCTCCGATCCCGTCCGATGCGACCCCCCGTTGTTTTGGTCGGGCTTATTGGATCCGCTCGCGATTACTTTGTATTGATCCCGCCGTCCATTATCTACATTCGTTTATTTTGGTATCGGAGTAATGATACTGGTTGACGCCACCAAATCAAATTAATCTTTCTATTGTGTTTGTTAATTTGTAATCGTTCGTCGTTAGGACTAACTCGTGCAATTAACAACGATTAGTCGGTGTATAGAAATTGAAGGCATTTCTTAACTTATATTTATGGGGAAGTGCACGAGAGTCTTGTCTTGTCTTGGTATACCTACTACAATCTTAACAAAAACATAAATGAGAAAAAGGGGTCAGGTTCGGTACAAAAGACGTTGGTCAGCGTCACCGGTAAAAACGTTGAGATCTAACAGGTGCCAAGTTCCATAGTCGTTCTTTTAATCATAGGTATAATGTATCTTCAATGCATTTAAAAGAAAATTGTTACGTTCATTGATATTGGATTTATAACTGTGTCTATATAAAACAGAACTATTTTAGGTCAATGTTAGGTTTTAATGATAGCAAATACCGCCACATTCATTAAAAAACATCTTTAATCGGTTGATTTCGGCTGTTGATTTTTTTCCATTCTAATAAAATCTGTTCGAAAGTGTCGCGATCGGCAAGGTAATCGTAATCTCGAACACTAAATTGAAGGTGATCCTTGCAGCGGGGCGGTGTCGGCTCATCTTCTATAAATACATTACGGAACACGCTTTATTACTCCGCCATCTTCATCCAATCCTATTAAGCGTCTGTTCGCGCAAAGCTTTCCGATGCGATCGCGTTCAGTTTTAGGATGGCCATTTTTTGAAATAGTAGTATTAGGGTTCGATAATGGCTTTAACGTAGAGCAGTGGGGGCAAACGGCTGTATTATGTGGATTTCCCGAGCAAGCTGAAGCGATATGCTAAACTCCTGGCGAGGTCCGCTGACGTGGCGTCTGGCCCGACATTGGCACGCGATAATTTAACGACAACGCTAGAAGATTTCTTGCCGTCGACGATATTGCGACGCCTCGTCTTGCTCGTGCTTTATCGTATAACTTAAACGGGCTCGCTGTATTGCATATTATTTTAATATTAGAAAACCTTATTTACATTTCAAACCACCTTTATATTTGTTCGTAGAATATTTTACGTTACATCGGATATCTGTACCGAATACCGGACACTTATGTCGGATATTACATTGTGAAATTATAGATTTTGAGTCTTACTGGTCTTATACAAGTTTATATGTATATAACGGTGAAGGAAAACATCGTGAGGAAACCTGCATGCTTAAGAGTAGGTACTCTATAAAGTTCGCGAAGGCATGTGAGTGTTATCTAGTTCACCCAATGAGTTCACCCTATCGCATGAGGTTAGACCTGTAATGATAGTTGACAATACAAAAAATAAATAAATATTTTTAGCCATTTCAACGTTACTTGCATAATTTCTCAATCTTTAATACCTATTAACTTAAACATATTTTTACGGAGAAAACCTAACTTTTTTAATTTACTATTCCTACTAACTTCTAAATAATTAATGATATGAAAATCTCATCATACATTCCTCGAATCAAGTTTGACACATGACAAATCACATCTGTCTGCCGAATTTATGAATATGTTTGTGTCGGGGACCCACAGTAATTACTTTCGTCTAATGACATGCTATCATCGGGCACGTATAATTAGAGGCGATAGCACAATGGTGTACGGCAAACACAATGCCTCTGCAGAAACCGCATGTCAATTTAATTTGACCCCGCGAATCAAGATGGCGGCGTACCCTCATTCAAAACACAGTGCCGACCCGGCCGTGGATAATATTGCCAGGTGTGACGACGAGTATCAACTACCCAAAATTGGACGAAAAAATAGAACATGCGCTACAGTTTTTATGCAAGTAAAGTAGCAGACAAACATGCCCCGATCTTTATGAGGCCACTGCTTCTTGTACTAATGTAAGACTTGACTCACCGTGGGAATGAGACTGGTAATATAAGTAAGTCTACTTAGTATTAGCCCAGTTAGTATTTGATCTATTCGAAGTTGGTCACTCATCTGTGCCCGAGGACTGAGACTGTCACCTTGCGTTTAAAATTAACTCAGTAGTATACACTAAAATGTATTGGTTATTCGTTACAATAATCTGTAGTTATGAAACCCGAGCATAGTTATGGGTCATAATTAAATATACAAAATGTATGTGGATTCGGCACTTTTCTTTTGATAGAGTCAACGTAAACTAATTACTAAACATGACCAACAATACCTACTACTCACCGTGAATGTTACGGTCATTGCAGTGACCATGATTAACCAGACCAGGAAGAATTCTCATTTCACTTAGATTATCCTGTCTAAGGCTGTGTACGTGCTGACACTATTGTAGGTGGGTAAATGAGATACATCACTAGCACATGAGCACACTTCTCTTGATTAACCTTTTTTTTTGGGATATGTTATGCGTAGAAAATTTTTGAGAAACACTCACGCTTGACCAAAAAAGATTGTGATTTCGGATTTCCTCTAACTGTCTCAGTTGGAAAAAGCACAATTCTTTACGGTTCTTTTTTTTGGGATTTGTTAACAATAAACCTTTTCTACTCTCGTCTCGTATAGTTAAATATAATACATCTACAGCTGCTGTATGTAGTGTGTCCTAGTTCTTTATAAAAATACCTAAGGCAAAAGGTACTTTTAGTCTGTGTACAGAGCTCATCTGCTCACACAGTTTAATGCTGCAAATGTTAGTCTTCATAATGGAAGGACAAAACAGCAGTCGTTTTCCGTAGGTACAAACTGTTTAAATAACGTAGTAAAAACCAGCAAAATGTAACGCAAAACTTTTGACAGGGAAGATACACAAAATTTATTTACGTTACAACAATTTGTAAGCGAATATGGAAAGTCGTAAATATGTTTTTGATAAGATAGAACGCGTTTATGACGTGTTCTTTTATGGACAATTTTGAGCGCGGTGGTGGGATGGGTCTATCGCTTTTAAACGTCGATTTTTTATGTGAAGAATGTGGCATGTAGCATGCAGTGGTCCTGCTGCCATCCATCCATACATCCATGGTCAACAACCTCGAATAGGACTGTTTGGAAGCTAGGTTCCCCAGACTAGACGACATCAGCTCAAGTTTTACTCTAAATTAAATAACAGGGGTAACTAACCATGCTTGGATAGAAAAACAATTTTTACATCGGTGATGTTATAAGGAACAGCCAGCAAGAACTATTCCTGTAGGTAAATGAAAGTTGGATTACGTAAATTCAGTGCCACTATTTTTAACGAAGTAAACGGATCTATGTCTTTATCAAGTAGAATACGGACTACACGTAGCTTTAATAATAACATCAGAATTTTAAACTATAAAAGTCTTTTTGTAGCCAACGTGACAGTTTATTGGGTTATAAGTATGTCGTCAAAGCGTCGGTTATGAGCATTTAATAGTTATTTGAATCATATTCTAAGAAAAGCTCACAATCTCTGTCATCGGCACGGCACGTGGACGACGCGACTTTGCTTGGCAAGTCAATGCGTTACTTACAAGCAATCTAGTCCTGATTTTAGCCAGCATTTGTTTAATTTTTTGTCTGCTCTATCTCTCCCGTTAAAATGGCAGGTTTTCTCAATCTGTTATCGAAGGTCATACTAAGTAAGGTAAGTACGATTGATGTATTACCCATCACGGATCTCCTCTCAGAATAATGGGGTAAGGCCAGGCTAGCCAAGTGAGTATTGGTAGACTTGAGACATTTGGAATCCCGGACCACCGAAATACTGAAATCCTTAATATTCCGCTATCACCGCTTATCCGCTGTATTAGATTATAGTTAGCATAAAAAAATAATCAAGGTTAGACGTTAGATGTGCAACCACCAGTCAACGCGTGGTTTTGTACCATGTTTGGTGTGGTTGGCTTGGCAACTAAGAACAGCACAAATATCAACAGTCCTAAGAAGTCCTGTGCGATTCAGTACAGAACTGGTCCAGAATGATTTGTAAAAGATGCGGCTCAGAATCTCAGTATGTTTTCGCAACGCAACACAGTGGCGTCTATTTTCGAATTAAGAGCGCGGGAGCCCGTCAATAGGACGGAGAACAGTAAATTGGCTAAATTGCTTCGTCGAGGTGCTGCCTCCTTCGGGAAGACCTCTCGCTTGCCCCGACAGCGCACTGCGTCACGCATGTTGTATACAATTCTTTGTTCATTGGCCTAAGTAATGTATCATAATAGTATTAACACTACATTAGCGACAAACGGTTATCAACTAGGGAATTATCACGAGTACAACGACGTGATTTTCGAAATGCAAAACATGTTAACGTGACGATTCGTTGCATTAAAACATAATATATTTAGCAATTACGTATTTACACTGCAAAAAGTTGTTATAAATCGGACATTAGATATAAAGCGTTGCAGGTAATTCCAGTAAACGAAATAATGTCATGTTTAAGATACACATCAGATATCAGATAATCTCTTTTACTACTGTTTCAGTTATCAACGATCATAACTATTGAATGAACTGAACGTCATCATGAATCCATTACCAGCTAACTGCTAAGTACTAAGCGGAGTTACAGCAATATTTCGCCATGCTAAGTTTGTGTTAGCAGATTTACACGACTTTTGGAGAACTCTCATAATATATTTAATTACCTACTGAAAAATTCCATACTACACTCGAAAATCAGACCTGCGTGCGTGGGATTTGAACCTCGGACCCCCGAATAGAAATCTAACCCCAAATATCTTAACTTTATACTTTTTTATTTCTATTTGGATCACTAAATACTTAGCATCCATCTCTGGTGAACAAATTGACTTTGATTGAAGGGAAAGACAACAATTTTTTTACATAAAAAATCAATTTCTATAAGTAGGAACGAGAGTTATTTCAATACCCCATACCACAGTATTAAAACTTGTTCCTACTCGTAATACTTTGCCCGTACTGTGTGCGTTGTACCTACTTGGAATATGGTATCTCACTGTCTTTTAGTTGTAAAGGAACGACAACAAGGACATTGTGATATACTGCAAGCGCTGCATACACGTTTCTACACTTTGTTCTCGCCATATTTATCGATATCCAGGTCACGGTACTACAAGGCCTATCGAGATAACAATGCCTCATTGTACTGTGAGACAAAGAGAGTAAGTAGATAGAGCTACGTACAGGGTGTGGTAAGCTCTAAAATTATTTTTACAGACCAGAATATCTGTTTGTGATCAAAGTCACGCATGACAGAAAGTTTTTATTGGTATAATAAGCTTTTAGTTTACGTATTTCGTTTTATTCTTAAATATAAATTTGTTTATCTACGTAATATTTTGTATTCAAATCACATTGAACTAGGTATACGGGACGATAGTTGTTTATCTTTAACATTTTGCTTAATATCCCTTCAACATATAACACCTACTATAATTATATATATACAATATACTGCTATGCTTACTTACGCCACTGAGCCACAAGTATGAGTATAATAATTAGAATTCTCTACCACATAGCTTGGACTTTCATGCCTGCAAACAGACGTGAGATCGTTAGGCACGCTAAGCTTGTACCATTTCACTAATTCACTGTATAATGTAGTGGTGTAGTGTGTCTATCAAGCTGATGGATACAAACAGGGCCGAAACCAATCAATCAGTTCGACGGAGCGTCGCGCGATAATTGAACTCTTCCCTCGGAACATAGCGATTCAATAGATAATTACAATCGCAAACCAAAAATTACACGCGGCATTTAACCGTAAGACCCTATTACGTTTCACTAAATTGGGACGGTCGCATTCGAACGGCGATCTTTGCCGGACGACGGATTAACTCGCTGGCTCGCACAATGAGGGCCCAAGTGGGGAGTGGATGTATTAATAATGGTCGCGTACTTCGTATACTGAATGCAGCACTTACACGCTCCGCCGGGAGCTGAATGTGTGACTATCGCGTCCGGCAAATCGAATCGCCGCGGCCGGACGCCCTGGACGCGCCGAATTTATCGTTTCACCGACGACGTTCCACTACGACAATCTCGCTGCAATACATTGAGAATGTTCGAGAATCACGCGAGTTTTGTATTTGATACACATTAGCTTGATGTATACAGATAATGAGTATCATGTTTGTTTACAACCCATTAGAGATCATCATAGTGTACTAACAACCGAGGAGGCTTAAAGTGTACTCCACGCTGCTCGAGTGCGGATTGGGAGAATGTTAGTAGCCTTATATAGCAAGGCTTCCCTGCTGGGCTTGGGACCGACTGATATTAGAGCACAGATTAACTAACTAAGTAGGTACTTAAATTATTTTACCACTGGCGATCACACATCCAACCCTCGACCATACTCGAGGTCGCTTCACTTTCTCTGTCAGAGTTGAATGACACAAATTGCGAGGCTACGAACGCTTCATTATTATTTATATACGTTGAATGTACGTGGGTACATAAGGAGCTAGCAAAATAATATAAAAGACTAGAACAGTGATTCTATATAGTGGTTTACACGTAGCTGTGATTGCGTTTATGCTAAGACATTGTTAGTAGAATATGTCTCAAGCGATTGAAATAGATTTAACGTTGAGCCCAGGTAAACCCCATTACATATTGAATAATCCAATACAAATGGGCATATTGATACAAACAAAGTGAAAGAGTGCCAGAGATTACCGGTAATGATAGGTATTACCGGGGAAATACTAGACAGACGGACGGCGCTGTCGTATGCAAATCACTACACTTTGTGGAGCGCGCTTGATAATGACGGGCCGATTACCATTGCCTTGCCTCAGCACAACTATTTGTTCGTGTAATACCCCGCTAAGCATTGAAATATTACGTAGTTAAAGGCTTAGGTTAAAATTATGAAGGAAATAAGTGTTTAGAAGAAACGTAACGTGTTTAGAGAAAACATAGTTCCAGTCGGACTTGCGTAAAAGGACTCATCAGACTCGAAACCCCCTCTTAAAATACTTATGATATAGAAGGTAAAATCATAATAAACAATAAATAGAACTATCATTATATGTATGGTTTATTGGTATACAAAATCAGCTTCCTTTGATTTATCGTATCCACGTAAAATATAAATAAATTATTTAAAGAATTTCAAGTTGCATACCTACGGTACATAAGTTATAAGATTAAAGTATATATTATTCTACCACAAATTAAAGCTTCTATGAAGAAAACAACATTTTAAGTAAGTATTTAAAATGCCTTTCATTATCTTCATTTACTTAGTTCGGCACAACACATTTATATCTACTATACCAATTGCTTTACGGTAGAAAGGGGTTTTTTTCTTACATGGATAGCCTAAAGCATTATAATAATAAGTCATTGTGTACCTATTTTATTTACACTGCGTAGTAATCTTTAGTCCAGCGTGTACTCGTCTAGTATGCAAAGAGCGCGCGCGGGCGTTTGGGATGCGCCGCGCGTCTGCCGTCCGACAACATAGAAAATTGACTTTCAACACAACTTTTTCACGACAACTTTCCACCTTTACTGAAAATGCCTTATGTAACTTCATACGCTGATGCAGCTATAAAAGTTTTTAAAGTTTTTAAAATAGTAAACTATAGCACATAGAGAGTGGAGTACCTAATAGCGATAGAAAAATACACGAATCTGAGCGAACGGTAGTGCGCCAGGGCAAGTTTCTGCAAGCATGCCAGTTTGAGTGTACGGCAGTTTTTCACACCCACATATCTCAGGTTCCCCTTAACACGTTGACGCGCAGTACTCCAGTCCCAATAGAATAAGAGGTTTATTTTAATTTTAATAACGTCTATATGCGTATAACGCGCGTCAACGTGTAAAGATAGGCTTATGAAATTTAAAATAGAAATAAATAGAGATTTGAAATACATTGGTAAGCATAATAAAGGCAGTATATAATTTAATGTCAAGCCCTAATTTCTATTAGGGTTATCGGATTTCCGGCAGACATCCAAAGTTGACGTAACCCGAGAAGGTTTATTGAAAGTAAATTTACCAAGTTATCGGCCGGCGGACGCGGCGCGCATCCCGAGAGCCAGACTCACTTGGCATATTGGCTTGGCAAAACGACCCACCACAGAGTACTGAGGCCAGGACCGAACTACACTACACTAGACCAGAGGTGTGGTATGTAGTGGCCAACTTGAGCGTAGTAAGTTCTAGAGCAATTCGAAAAGCCGTAGCGACTGCTACCTTTTGGTTGGGGACCGGGTTTAATGTAATTAGACGTAGAGCTGGCAGGCTATCACGCCACTCCACTCCGGTTTAGGTAGTAGGTAGGTTTAGGTTAGTGTTCAATTCGAGTGTCGCAAGTCCCGATGTCAGTCGCGCCACCAAAAAAAGTTAACGACTTCTACTTACTGAACACCTACCTATTGCTTATCCTCCGATGCACAGAAGCACTCACAATTGTTGCTACTGCTGGTCATCCGTCTAACAAAAAGACTCAGGAGTAGCAACACATCTGCGACCTACTTTTAATAGGACTGTAGTCGTGTTGGTTCTAATGTCCTGGGTCTACTGTGTCCTAATTGTAAATTCTACTTAACCAACATTAATATCAATTCATGTGTATACCCGAATTTGAATCCTGAATAGTGTTGGGGTATATCAAAGACGAACAGTTACTGCGCAGCATTGAATGTTGATAGCATTAGATTAGGTTTGATCAATACCATGCATTTCAATGCGTTAATGTGTGTTTCGATAGCGCGGGTCCATATGTGTATGTTATTGCTGTAATATAGTATGCTTGTGATTGTGTATTAGCATGCGATCGACTGTTTAAACCGTACGCATCTAATTTGTACCGTATTTATAGATGTTAAGGACTCTCATTTTGAAATTATTGTTGTTTCGTGTAGGCGCAAACGGCATTAAATAATATACTTATGGCCGAGTTCACGAAGAAATAATCGCCTGTTTTAAGTAATGAAAGATTGATTGTCAAATCGAAGTAACAAAAGATAAAAAACAAGAAAAACAAAAAACAAAGGATACTGCTCATGCTCATGTAAGATGATTGTAAAATCAATAACAGTGGGAACCATAACATTTTATTCATATACAGAACACAAATTTCAATGGGACGGTACGGCAGCGTGGCGGAATGGAGAAACATAACAGTAAGAAGAGACGACCCGCCCCGTCTTAGTCCAACCATTTTATTAAGTCTGTAGAAAGTGCACTTTTCACAACTGTTATGGTCTCGCGAAGAGGACGCCTAGCTTGCCAATTAGGTATTTTGTTCTTATATGTCTGTTCTGTCGCGGGTGGCAGAAGTTGCGAATAATACAATGAACCTCGATGCTACATTGTATGACAGTGGTTTTTCAGACAAGTTTACATATCATCTCGGAGAGTTCTAACAGATAGTTTTGGTTTTGGTTTTAGTTTTGCTCAATGGTTACAATATAAAAGGACGCTTCATAAATTATTTGCATCTGACGCTTCACTATAAACCCATCACGAATCCAGTACTAACTGAGTACAAGTTTCCTCTTAAATTGAGAAGGATTTAGATCAGAGTGGCCAAGTACGGGTTGGCCGACTTCACACACCTTTAAGAACATTATGGAATTATCTCAGGCAGGTCTCCTGACGATGATTGCCTTCACCGTTAAAACTCGCGGTATTCAATTGCATAGAATCCACATAATTCCAAAAAGTTAGAAGAACTTGAGGGGTTTCGAGTGCTGGCAAGTCAGCGTACCCGAAGTTTGAATCCCGGACCCCTCGAGAAGGAGCACGAAATCTTAGCCACCCTGAAATCACCGCTTCACTAATGACGAAACAATCTTATTTGAAATATTGAAGTAGGTACTTACCTACTAACTAAAGTTGAACTGGTACTTGGCTCCCAGTCAATTTTATTTATTTTGACGATAATTTCTCTTCACCAAGTAGACAAATTTTCAATATTCTACACCTACACTTTTATGCCACCAGCCTACCGATACCGTATAATGAAACCCTGCTTATATTAAAATTTTACCTGAGATGCATTAAAAATCATTTGTAGCAAACAATTTTACATGCAAGCTCACGTGGTGTGCGAACACGATGCCTGTGCATAGAGCGAATAGCAAATAAAAAAACATGTCTGCCTTCACTTGGTTGCACATTCGACTTATATGCAAAAATGCAGACGTATTATGGGCAAAGAAAATATCAAACCTGGGGACTTCGTTATTTCCTTTCCAAGACGAGTTTAAGTACGTTATATCTGTACTTGCCAATAGTTCTAAGTTGAAATACTGCGCAAAAGCTGTCTTAAGACGAGCAAAATAATAAACATGTGTATCGTGATATTTTAACGAGGGGATATTTTTGTATTAGGTCCTTACATATGAAATTGGCGTTTTGTCGTACTGGCCACTTTGATCTCAAATATTACCTTTATGGTTAGGAATTCCAAATTCAAATTCATACAGCTATTTACTCATGCA
>DWMR01000348.1:0-13401 GCA_018245355.1 Dalla costala
AATTGACATAAGATCTCATGAAGAAACTTTAAAATGCTCTCCTAAAAAGTTGCCAATTTGCAGATCCGTCTTTGTTCTACGGCTGCGACGAGATGTTCTGTTGGGCCATAGATAATAAAAAATAATATGAAACTCCCCCAGTTCTCCCCGATCATCGACTTCTACCCGATCGACTTCAAGATCGATTTGAACGGCAAGAAGTTCGCGTGGCAGGGCGTCGCGCTGCTGCCCTTCGTCGACGAGGATCGGCTGTTCAAGGCGCTGGAGCCCTACTACGAGCAGCTGACGCAGGCTGAAAGTGAGTGTTGAACTATTACGAGTTTGCCAAATGAGCCCTCGATATCGACACTTTATCGTTAGTGTCACATATTTGTATGTGTTTAAGCTACTAGATGTAAGAGGGCGCTACAATGCACGCTTTTATCGCGCGCGTTATCGGCGGCCAATCACGTAGTCGCCTTCGCCTACAGTTCTATATTCTATAATTTCTTGCTATCGGCATCTTACAGTCCTTATACGCACTTTCTATATGCATTTTTTGTTAATTGCAATAAAGCCGATTTAAGAAAACCGCAGCTTTCATAACAAGACGCAACAGTATGGAAAAAGAGTAGCGCCACTAGCGGACTCGACATTAACCAAATCTGTTATATCGCACTAGCGTCTTTATACTAGACTAGAGCATTTGTTCTTTGGTTATAACGCTGTCTTAAAAACAACGTTATTGCGTCTCCACGTAGTACAATTTTGCTTAATAAAAACTGGCTCGAAACGTTTTACAATGGGTAGAAATGAGTCGAACTTTTCTAGCAAATAAACGTTTTTTCCTACAAGTTCAATTGAACTGAATGCAGACGTAATAGGGTTACTAATACCGCGACTTATTTTTGACAATTTCGCAATCATCGCACGTTGGCGCGTGGTGAACGCCTATAGACGTTATTACAATAAAACTTCTATTGTGTCTGGAATACCGCATGCCAACGTGTTATATATGATCTGTGTTAATGGTGAAGGTCAGTCAGGTAGGACAAACATTGCATGTAGAATTGCTTCACAATAAGACGCATCGCGTCGCGACTTGTCGCTTTCTGTCGCTCACGTAGGACTATGGGTCACATAATTAGTTTGAGCTGTGTATTTATGAGCCAGTTATAGATGTTCTCTCTCCCATAGCATAAATATAGGTCAGTCTAAAAATCAACATCATTGCAAACTTACCTCTTACAGTTACAAGTTTTCCAATGTGTTCTGCTTTCACTTCCCGGATTGGATGACCTTTTGAACTGGACATGTCTTTGAAGTACACCTCACTAAAAGATAAAAATATTGCAAATTGAACAATTTTGATATGTAGACATAGTGGAGGCTGACAAACCTTCATACCAGAAATGGAAAAAGACTGCACAGGACAGAGACCAGTGCCTAATTCTCTTGTCGAAGGAGAAGACCCTCTTTGGGTTGATACGCCAGAGGACTGAGAAAGTTAGTATCATTTATTTAATACCTATAATCTAAAAAAATATTCACTTACAATCTCCTGATCAGCTCAGGGGGATATCTGTTCCTTGGGTCCCTCATCTCCCCTGGGATTCTATGGTTTCTGGCTTCCAACATTATCCGGTGCTCTATGTACACATCCAAAGAATCTTTTGCAACCACCTAAACAAACAAGAATAAAAACACTTTAAATTATATAATCACTAACACTTAACATATCATTACAATTCTATTCCTAAAAAATGCAACTTCTAATAGAATTAAATTCATTCCTCAATAAAAGCCCTAATAATAAACTAAAATCAGTACTAATATTATCAATATGAGTGTGATTGTTGGTTTGTCCTTCGTGCAACAGAGCAATGAATCAACGTGACTTTTGGATGGAGATAGTGACAAAGGCTATGTTTAATCCCAGAAAAGTTTGTGGTTTCTAAGGGTAGATGTGGGACATTAAACCCATGTTTTTAAAACTTTTATTTATTATTTATAATGTTTTTAAAATGAGAAATTAATCCAAAACCTCTTTGTGCTTGAAGTCAGGGAGCATCTCATACACAACATCCGACACCATGTTGGTATAGCGCCTGGTGTTCTGCCGGACTGCTTCGGCCAGCTCGTCATTGCTCTCATGTAGATCATCCAACTCCACTACAAATGCTACCTATTTTATAAACAATTTTCAAACAAAATGAATTGTACTTTAAACACATATAAACTAACTGTTTACAACACATGTAACCTATGTTTCACCATAGATTTACCTTCTCTCTGTGCGCGACCTTAGTTAGCTGCTCTGAATATTTAAAAAACTTGTGCCCCTCATCGTCAGTTTGGCAGAAATCTAGGAAGAAGTTTTTGAAGGACTCTGCAAGAAATAAAAACCGATAATATCGTATGATAAGAACTCATTTTATTGGTCTGAGGATAAGAATGCGAAAGAAGTTATATAGTTAAATTACATACCATTATCGGCTGCGTAATCACGCATAGCCATTTTTGACAAATAAATGTAAACTTGTTGAGACAATACCAAATACGAACGATAAATTTTATTCACAACATGAGTTCAAACTTTTGGGAGATTGACAAATGAATGTAAAATTTTTGAGACAATACAAAATACGAACGATAAATGTTATTCACAACATGGGTTCAAACTTTTGGGAGATTGACATTGACAGTAGAATTGGCGCGTAAAAAATCGAGTCTCCTTAATTTTCGTCATAGACAATTATTTTTTTCTTATCTAGGCACACGGTAATGTGTCAGCCAATGATCGGAAAAGTTATGGATGACGTACCGGTACCGGCAGTGTGTATATTATTATTACCGAAAATGTAAATACAAACAAAAGTTATTCTTGAAAATTGTTATCGTTTAACATTTTGTACTCTTCTCGTTTGTTTTATGCTCATAGGTTTGACTTTTTAGATGCAAATAATAGCGTTGCTTACTAATAAATAAAAATATCCTATCAGTCTATGACAGTCAAAGTAAATTCGCGCCAATTGTAATGTCATGTCAAATATTTTATCAACAGAGACGACGACTGAGAAATTAATTGTTATTTGTTGTAAAACAATTTGTCTGAACTCAATTGTCTGATTGTATTGCAAATTAATAAAATGGCTGATTCCCTGGGTAAATATAACTCCCATAAAGTACTCGTAAAATACGTATGCGTGTGCGTATTTTAAAAATTAAATAATAATAAACATTTCAACTTGTTGCAGCGGGACAGAGGGCAAAGCGGCAAAAAACTGATAAACATGGTCGAATGTCGGCTTTTGAGAGGCTGAAGCAGCTGAAGGGCAAGGGCTCAAAGAACAAATACGATGTAGATGAGATGGAGAATGTGTACGACACAGTAGACGAGAGGGAGTACTCGGAGCGCGTTCTGCAGCGACAGGAGGACGACTGGATTGAGGACGGTAACGTTATATTTAAATAAAAACCACATTCACACACCCTGGCTTGGGACCCTACGTTCTCACAGAAAACAATGACCCAACCCAATTCAAGACCCGAGTTTAAACAATAAATGTTTGCCCTTACCGTGGCAATTAAAACCGAAACCTACATTTTCACAGCCAAGCGCCACAGAATTGTATTTACAAATGTATTGACAAGTGAAACATTATAATCAGTTTGTTAGGATAATATTGATTGTAACACTGCTCTGTGCTGGCTTCTCACAAGAATATTCTGCAATATTCCTTTGTAAATCAGAAAACAGAACTAGAACAGTCCTAAATTGGAATTTGAATTTAGAACTGTTTCAATCAATCACCCAATAAATTGTTTGAGGAATGTGAAGTACCTATCAATTAAATATAACTTTAAGGTATCTAAATTTTAGATGGTACTGGATATGTGGAGGATGGTCGAGAGATATTTGATGATGATCAGATCGAGGACAGCTATGTTGTGCCGGAAAATAAAGAAACTGGTCGGGGACAGAAGAGGAAAGCTAAGGTGGCCCCACAGCCCGCTGGTAAAGGCAACATCAGAAATCTGCTAGGTTCAATGCCAGCTAAGAAAAAGGAGGTATCTTTACATTTAGTATTATTGAAGCACATCTCATAACTATAGGCATAAAAAATTATATCTAAATCTGTAATAAAACTTTAACTAGTAGTAAGCACAGTTTATTATGAATGTTTTTATCTTAAAATGAATGAAAATCGGTGATATTTTCAGGATGTAAAACTATCAGAAGATAACATTCTATCAGACATCATGTCAGACTTGGATGGGAGTACTTCTTCTACAGTTGCTAAGCCAAAACCAGTTCCAATTAGGACTACCACTGTGGAGTCAAGTAAAAAGGAAGCTCAGAACTACTTCAAGAGTCTATCTTCAGCTGTGAAAAAGCCTGCTTCAGTACCATTAAAAGAAGAAGTTGCTGTAACGCCTATCCTAGAGATGGTAGGTATTTCATACTGCATATTTATTTACTATTCAACTTTGACTGAACAAGTACAGCACACTTTAATTAAAAACTGCATGCAATCTTGTTGACCCTTATACCTAAATATTTATTTACTAAAATAGAATTAAATGAAGAATTCAATTATGACTTTTGGAAGGTAATGTTGAACCAACTACTTCTACCTCTAGTAGACACTATTAGAAGCTACATGAAAGTTATTTTCTATAATATTTATTTTAAAAAGTAATTATAATAATTAATAATTTTAATCAAATAACCAAATTTATCTCCCCATGATTTATTAAAATGTTTACAGGCCCAAGACACAAAACCAGCAGATAGACACATAAACAGTAAAAAAACGTCATGGACAATAGACAAAGAAATAAAGCGGGAGACAGAAGATTCTGCCACTCAAAATATAGAAGAATTTGAAACTCAGGATCTAGACTTAGGTGACGACTTTAGCAATGATGTACCCGAAGTTGTGGCTAAAGAAGTCAAAGAAGAGCTCCCCAGCTCATCAAATACAATCACAGATTTTGCTGAGGAGTTTCTCAATGAAAATTTTGAGATATTCCCAGCAATCAAGAAGGAATCGCCAAAAGAATTGAAACCATTGAGCAGTAACTGGACAGATCACATGGGAGAAAACCAAGCAGTGACTGCAATACAGACAGATGGGCAGTTGCCCTTACAAACTGACAAGGAGGGTGAGGAAGTATTGAAGTTTTATTGGTTGGATGCATGGGAAGACCGATTTGTGAAGCCTGGGGTGGTGTATCTGTTTGGCAAAGTTTATGTGAAGCCGAAGAATAGGAAGTCGGGCTCAGCTTCATGCTGTCTGGTTGTCAAAAATGTTGATAGACAGCTGTTTCTGTTGCCTAGAGAATATGTAAGTACTGCATACATACTGCAAGATGTAACATTTCTAGTAGCTACTGTTTTATTAAATTGTGCACAATTATACAAGCAATGAATGGACAATAAAAACGTAGTTATGTGTTTCAGAAATTAGATCCAATTACATTGGAGCCCACAGATCAAGAAGTAACAATTGCAGATGTTTATGATGAATTCAACAACTCAGTGGCCAAGGAATTAGGTTTAAGTGAGTTCAAGTCCAGAAAGGTCACAAAGAATTACTGTTTCAACCTACCAGACATACCAGCTCAGTCTGACTACTTAGAAGTGAAATATTCAGTGAGTATTACTGGGAAAAAAATAGTTTTTGTAGTTATGCCTACAACTCATAGTGGCCTACATGGCACAGGTCTCCTCTCACAACTGCGGAGACTTGGAGTGTACTCCACCACGCTTCACCACGGCAGATTGGTGGAGGGGAGAGTGGCCAATCTGAGTGTCGAAAGTTTTCAGGCCGCTTAAAGGCCTCCGACAAGGCTTAATGACTATGAAATTTAACGGTAACAACCGGGAACGGCGTCCTAACGTGCCCATCGAAGCACGGAAGCTGTCAATAAATCATGCCACTAGTGCTTCGATTGTGTGATTAAGCATAACAAAGACTTTTAATCTCTTTTTATAGGCAACTCTGCCACCACCTCCCTCAGGCAAGAAGTACCTTACATTCTCACATATATTCGGAGCAAACTCATCATCCTTGGAGACATTCCTCCTGGGGAGGAAAATCAAGGGACCCTGCTGGTTAGAAGTGAAACAGCCCGACAATGTGCAGGCTAAAGTGTCCTGGTGCAAAATGGAAGCAGCTGTCAATAGAATGGAGCAAATCACAGTCATTAGAAATGATAGTGATTTGGAACCTCCACCTATTGTTGTAGCAACTGTAAGTTTTTTTCATGCTACGCAAATAGCTCTACATTACTGGATGCTTGTGTATCAGATATGTTGTTTCCTGAGTAAAACGTTAGAGTTGCAAATGTGCATGCTCCTAACAGTCATACAACGCAATGTGTATGCAACTAGATGAATGATTGAATAGGTTATTTCTATTTATTGAAATTGAAAGTATATTCAAAAGATCTACTAACATTTTGTATTTTAGATAACCATGAGAACAACAATGGATCCAAAAACAAACAAAACCAAAATACTTATGCTTAGCTGTTTAACACATAACAGCTTCCCAATAGACAAGCCCCCGCCCAACCCACCATTTCAACAACACTTTTGTGGTAAGCCATATTTTGCATTTCCATTTCAGTCAGTTAAGTATCATAGATCTATACATAAATATCTTTCGATTTGATTTTACAGTAATGACTAAATGCAATGAGATTTGGCCATTGGACCTCAAGCAACACTTGGCACAGTTCAAAGCAACCAAACTTAACAAATGTGACACCGAAAGAGAACTCCTTAACTATTTCATGGTACAGTTCTGGAAGCTTGACCCGGATCTGGTCGTGGGCCACGATATGCAAGGCTTCCAGCAGGACTTGCTGATCGGGAATATACTGGACTTGCGTATACCGAACTGGTCGCGTCTCGGGAGACTGAAGAGATCTGTCGCGCCACAGAGGAAGTACGCAGCAAAGGACGCATTTCTGGGGAGGCTAGTGTGCGATGTCAAGCTATCGGCAATGGAACTTATTAGAGCGAGAAGCTTTGACCTTGACACCCTTTGCGTTAGTATTTTGAAAATGAAGGAAGGCGAACGGTTCGAAGTAGCTCTGGAGGACTTGTCGCGGTACTACGAAAAGAGTGCAGAGTTACTACAACTCGTCACCCTTGGCATGCAGGACGCCTCATATATACTCAAAATGATGTGTGAACTCAACGTGATACCGCTAGCGCTGCAGATCACACAAATCGCAGGTAACGTTATGTCCCGCACACTGATGGGTGGCCGCTCTGAAAGAAACGAGTTTCTCTTGCTCCATGCTTTTTCAGAGAAAGATTATATTGTACCGGATAAAGTCTATGGCAAAAAGGCTGCAGCTAATGACGACATTGACGATCAAGAGGAGGGTACCAGTAATCCCTCAAAGAAGCAAGGAAAGAAAAAAGCAGCTTATTCAGGAGGTCTCGTCCTGGATCCAAAAAAAGGATTTTATGATAAACTTATCCTACTCATGGACTTCAACTCCTTGTATCCGAGCATTATTCAAGAATATAACATTTGTTTCACGACTATAAAGAGGAAGAATATATTTGCATCGGACGATGATATTAACAACTTAGTTTTACCGACGTCGAATACCGAATTCGGAGTTCTTCCTACTCAAATTAGAAAGCTCGTGGAAAGTCGCCGCGAAGTGAAAAAATTAATGAAACCTCCCAACTTGCCAAGAGAACAATACATGCAGTATAACAATAGACAAATGGCTCTTAAACTTACTGCGAACTCCATGTATGGCTGTCTTGGATTTACACATTCAAGGTTTTATGCCAAGCCACTGGCAGCGCTCGTCACGATGAAAGGTCGAGAAATTCTTATGGATACCAAAGAAATAGTACAAAAATTTAATTACGAAGTTGTATACGGAGACACGGACAGTATAATGATAAATACCAACTGTTTGGACTACGATTATGTCTTTAAAATTGGCACCGACCTCAAACGAGAAATTAACAAAAAGTACAAACAGATCGAACTCGACATTGATGGAGTTTTCAAGTACTTGCTGCTTTTAAAGAAGAAAAAGTATGCGGCTGTGGTGATAAGCAAAAACCCGAACGGAGATTTTGTTCACACTCATGAACATAAGGGCTTGGATATCGTAAGGCGCGACTGGTCACAGTTAGCGGCAGAATCGGGCAAGTTCATTCTAAGTCAAATTCTCTCAGAGCAAACTGCGGATGAAAGACTGGAGAACATACAGACACATCTGAATAAGCTTAAAGACGATTTGCTTACAAACAAAATTCCTTTGTCCCTCCTCATCATAACAAAGCAGCTGACAAAGAATCCTAACGAATACGCTGACAAAAATACTCAACCTCACGTCCAGGTGGCGTTGCGGCTAAACAGCAAAAACAGCAGAAGGTTCAAGAAGGGAGACATCGTGCCTTACATCATCTGCGAGGATGGAACGGCGAATTCGGCGACGCAAAGAGCGTACCACATAGAGGAACTGAAAAATTCGGAACATCTTAAAATTGATTTCAAATACTACTTGGCGCACCAGCTCCACCCCGTGATATCGCGAATTTGCGAACCGATCGAAGGAATGGACCCCGCGCGGGTGGCCGACTGCCTCGGGCTCGACCCCTCCGGCTACAGACAGATAATGAAGAAAGAAAACGCCAACAGCGAAACCTACGAAGTAGAGAACGAGCATGAAAAGTACAGACATTGCAAGGAGTTCACATTCGTGTGCGTAAACGAGAGCTGCAAGGCGGAAAATCTGATCAGGGAGACGTTTCCTGCGTACGCCAAGGACGCTGGATCGTTTTTGGAGCATTGCCAGAACGAGAAATGTTCGGTGAGGCCGGTAGACTACCTGGCGTGTCTCCACAACCAGCTAACTCTGCAGATCCGGCAGTACCACGCGCAGTACTACGCGGGCTGGCTCGCGTGCGAGGACCCCGCGTGCGCCCACCGCAGCGCGCGCCTGCCGCAGACGTTCGCGGGCGGGTACCCGCTCTGCCGGCTGTGCGAGAAGGGAGTCATGTTCAGAGAGTATACTGAAAAAGATTTATACCTGCAGATAAACTTCTTCCTCTTTCTCTTCGATGTCAATAAAAATAATGCAAGTGAGTAAACACTATTCTTAACTTAAGAGGGATGTTATAAGACAGCTGTCGCCGCCGGCTGTTTGTGACATGATCCGATTAGAATTGGCTTGTTTCCGATTATTGATGATTCCATTTGTTTTATTGATAAAAATTACTGAAGGCTAGGTTGAAAATCCGCTAATTAATTCTATATTTAACTAATATAGCTGCTAAAATACTGTCAGGGATTTGAAATGTAAAATTTGTTGATTTAAAATACTTCAAACTAACTATTGGTTTTCCATTACAGAAGTAAAACTTTCACCACAAGTAGCTGCAGCATTTAACACATTGAAGGAAACTGTAGAAGACTGGCTGTCGTACTCTGGCTACTCCATAATAAACCTCTCCAAACTATTTAGATTTTTCTCTTTGGACCCCAAGAGTTCTAAAGTAAAGTCAGAGCTAATAGAAATCGACATTCTCCCGGAGACAGAACACATAGACGCCCTGATGGAGTTAGGAAGATACTGACCGTTACATAATAGTGTATCCATGAAATTTTTTGAATCAAGATTAATGATGATAGAAAATAATATTCTCTGTACAGGTTGTATAATAAACTAAATTTTAACTAACTTTTATTTTACTTTCAATCGTCCTAAAAGTTTGCTGGGAACATATTGAAAAATTGTTCCAGAACTGCAAATGCCACACCATCAAAATTTTGCACTGTTACAGCCCAAGAACATATGGTGGGTCCATATATTCAGGGTAGTATATTAATAAAAATATGAGAAATATTTCTATGGGAGGCCGCGAACTTTTCAATCAATACTGGTATTTCAGCTACAGCTGAAATACGCTTCGTATAAAACAAGACTTGCAACCACGCAATTTCGAATGGTACTCATTAACCTTTTTCGGTGCTGGAATTGGCTTATTTCAATTGCAGCTAAATTAACCGAATAAATATCTGTGAAATTAAAATAACACATTCCATTGATATTTTCAACTCTTTATTGTACATATCACTTACAACTTCATAATACCAGAAATATTGCATAGTTAAATCAAACGCGAAATGTAATTCAAATGCGAATATAACAATATCACTTCATTTACTTAGAGCCTTTTTCCGTTTCTTTCTTTATCAAAAATCTTTTTAATTAACACACTTAGCTATCAATATATAAAATAAGTTTTACAATAATTTGTTGCCACACTAATTGAGCTCGGCTAAATAGTAAAGAACAGTGTAAATTGTAACTGATTGACAAAGTAAAACCACCACTGTTGGATGGGTGCTGATAGTGTCAAATTTTCATGTGAGCTTCCGTGCTTCAGAAGGTACGTTAAGCCGTCGGTCCTTGTTGCTATCGTTAGATAACAGTTTTTAAGACTTGCGACAGGCAAAAACTTTCGGTACTAAGGTTGGCTACTAACCCCACTTAACCGCACTGGAGTAGCGTGGTGAAGTACGCTTCTGGTTCAGGTTAGTTGCGAGGATAGACCGTGCCCTGCAGTGGGCCGCTAATGGCTGTAGCCAAATAGCAGGAGCTAATATCTAGTTTCATTTTTGTTCAAATACACCTAAGTATACACATACATACAATTTCGTAACATCAAGATATCAGATTACAAACTAGTAACTCTTAAACATTTATGTCGCACTTTCACTTTGTGAGCCATTCCATTCGCAGAGATATTCATAGTCCGGCGTGCACCTGACTCAGTCTCATTCATATAAAATGCAGGCAAACGAGCGATCCTACCATCCCCGGCCGCGGCCTCGCCCGCGGGGAACAAAGTTCCCTCTAGGCATCCCTCTACCTCCTCGACCGCGATTATTGCTCTGATCGTAATTGCCGAACTGCTGTTGATTTGCATTTTGTAAGTAGTTGTCCTGCATTCTACCAGCATTAATATTTGGGTAATTCCCTCCCTGTGGTCTTTGATTAAACACGTTGCTTTGACTATCTTGGGGTCCTCTACCACCTTGATTGTAAGATTTATCTTGGGGATAGTTATTCTGATGAGCACCCGTAGACGACGAATCCCACGCAGGTGAATTGTAGTGTGATTGCTCACTGTTCATGTTAGGATTGTTTCCACCAAAACTCTGTTCATTGTGCATATTAGGATTGTTTCCACCGTAACTTTGGTCAGTTTGCATGTTCGGGTTGCTCCCTACAAAACGCTCTACGTTAGGAGCAGGGGGGTTACTCCCGCCAAAACCTTGTTCATTGTGTATGTTAGTATGGTTTCCTCGGAACCGTGCATCATTTTGTATGTTTGAATTGTTGCCTCCGAATCGCGGTTCATTCTGCTGGTTTGGATTGTTGCCTCCGAAACGCAGTTCATTCTGTGTGTTTGGATTGTTGCCACCGTATCGCGGTTCATTTTGTGTGATTGGATTATTGCCCCCAAATCTCTGTTCATTCTGTGTGTTTGGATTGTTGCCTCCGAATCGCGGTTCAATCTGTGTGTTCGGATTGTTGCCTCCGAATCGCGGTTCATTCTGTGTATTTGGATGATTACCTCCGAATCGCGGTTCATTCTGCGTGTTTGGATTGTTGCCTCCGAAACGCTGTTCATTTTGCGGGTTTAGATTGTTGCCTCCGAAACGCTGTTCATTTTGCGGGTTTGGATTGTTGCCTCCGAAACGCTGTTCATTTTGCGGGTTTGGATTGTTGCCTTCGAAACGCGCTTCATTATGCGTATGGATATTGTTTCCTCCATATCGCGGTTCGTTTTGCATATTCGGCTTATTCCCACCGAAACGCTGTTCATTTTGCATGTTTGGATTATTCCCACCGAAACGCTGCTCATTTTGCATGTTTGGATTATTTCCACCGAAACGCTGTTCATTTTGCATGTTGGGATTATTTCCGCCGAAACGTTGTTCATTACGGTCGGTGGAATTGTTTGCCAAACTGGTTATGTTTTGTGGTCGCGACATACCTTGCTCGTTGAACGAGTGCTGATTTTGAGCATTTTGTGTGAAGCTTGGCTGTGCGGGATTTGTGTGCAGGATGGGATTCGGAGCTTCCGGCAAGTCCCCAAACGACCTGGGGTGAGAATTACTGGTGACAACTTCGGCACTTTGCGGTAAGGCCGATAGATTAGATTTCTTCGCCGATTGCAACGACGCCTGCACCAGCGCCAACAGTCCGGCCGCCGAAGACATGCTGCCGAAGCCCACGTTCGCGGCGACCGCGGGCGCGTGCGTGGCGGCCGTAACTGCCTCCGCCGCTGTTACCTTAGATTCTTCCAGGGACTTCTTCACAATTTCCATTTCATGCCGAATTTGGTCTTCTTTCACCTTTTCCGTCGCAGACTTAAATACCTGGAACCAAAAGAAAAATCAAATTATAGATCGATTTTAAAAAATCGCTTCCTAAATTGTACGGAAAAACAAATTTCATACATGCGGAGTTGGGGGCAATTTTGCTATTTTTTATTTTTTTTGAGACTTAGCAGCTTACATTTTTAGAATAAAATAATGATCAGGGAGTGGAGTTGGAGACCCTTCACACTAAAAATAATCATTTACCTCCTCGACTGTGTAGTCATCGTCGTCGCTCTCGATGGGCACGGGCTCCGCGTGGGTCGCGGGCGTCGGCGCGGCGGGCGTCGTCGGGGCTGCGGACGTCGGCGCGGCAAGCAGCGGCGCGGCGGGTGCGGGCGCGGCGCGTGCGTCGAGCGCGGCGCGTGCGTCGGGCGCGTTGCGTGCGGCCGCGCTCACGTACTGCCGCAGCCGCTCGACGCGCTGCGGCTCGCGCGCCTCCAGCTTCTTCAAGTAAGCGATGAGGCTATGCTGCTCCTCCGCGGACAGCTCGTTGAAGTTCTTCAGCAGCGTCTCGAGGTCCGAGTCGGAGAGGCCGTCCATTGCGTCGGGCACGTCGTCTTTTTCAGATCTGGAGACAAATAAACATTTTTTTTATATATTTTTTTATTATTTTATGAAGCATGCGGTACTCACACACCTTCAGTAACTGCCAAACGTGCGTTGCAGGATGCATCTCGCATGCGGTCCCTATTGACCAATGAAAACCGTTCCTTCCCCGCATGCGGGCCCCATAGCCATGCGTTACAGAATTCTCCCTCACCCCGAATACTTTTCCTATCCACCGATAATAATGGTTCCCCGTATTTATTTTTAATTTTTTGACGTGATAACGTCTTATAAATGGATGGAGTGGGGTGCACAAAAAAAGATGACGTTATGTGCCGTTACCTCGAAGTGGAAGCGAGAGCGTGACATCTGTTTATCTCATACTTGAGTGAGCGATGCGTCCGCGTGGACAGCTGCTATACAATAATAC
>DWMR01000349.1:0-13400 GCA_018245355.1 Dalla costala
CAGTTAACGCGTGCGCGACAAATAAGGTCGCGCGAACCGTTTCGTGGAGGACCGCCACGAATCGTAGTTTATTTATATAGATACATTTTTCAGGTGTGTTCTTCAGAACTGTATAGTGTATACGGGTGCGACCATAGAGCCCAACTGTTCGCTGCAATTCTCCATCGTGGGACCACACCACGTGGTCCCTGCCTCCACCTCGGGCAACCATCAGCTACATGCAGAAACAACAGATAACATGATTACACTGGGATGAATGTTAATTGTAAAGATTATAAATAACGATTAAATGTTTTGTTATTTTATAAGTCTAGTTTTATTAATCGTTTATATTTACTATTAGTATTTTATAGATTTCAATACTTATCTGATTCAAGTGGGTGCTTCCTTATTTTTTTCTGACATGATAAAAAATTATAAATTAACAAATTATTTAATGACATATAGTTTATTTTCATACTAACATAGTACCTAATATATAGCTATACTTAAATAGTAGTCATCAAAAAATTTGACAACTAACGTCGTGAACGGACGATTCGTGATGAGAGTAACCCTACTCATTCAAAATTAAAGATAATAAATATTAGTTACGCAGCAATGGGGTTACCACAGGGTTATGAGCACTTACAGCTCGTTAGTATTGTTGTTTTGTTTAATTTCAGCACCGTGAAAATCCATGTGTCATCATTACCTTCTTGACACACACAGTAGCTATATGGACCATACTTAGCGGCAAAATGACATCATATGGGAAGTGGGTGCTGAATGTTGATCGCATGTGCTTAATTAGGTTTTAATGATGGAGACATTCTATGGGCTTGTGCTGGTGTGTAATGGAAGTGGTAACTGTCAGTGTAAGCCGCAACTTTCAATGTATTAGAATGCACAAGTTGTTCTATTGACCTATTACGTCCCCTGCCAATTTCCGCACGATGAGTACTAGGAAACTACTGCAAATACCGCCATACGCGTCGTCCGTGCAGCGAATAGCTTGGAATAACATTGTTTATTGTGCATAAATTGCAGTAGTTTTATTTTATTTATAGCGCGACTTCATTTTAACACATTGATACTGTTGTTCGTGGTCAATAAAGCAAAGTAATTGTGTAACTTTAATTTTTACATCAAATGTTGGAATATGTTTCATGAAAATCTTAGTGCTAGTTCACTGCGTTACTGTTACTGTAACTGCATCATGAATCTAAATTTATTCCACGAAAATACTTTCGAAATGTTAATCCGGCATTAGCAATAGGTTAAAATAAACCCTAGAATTAAACGTTAATTTAGCTTTGCATTCGCGTGTCGTAACAGCGACGTTTACCGTGTTTTTAGTTACATAACATGCAGCGCATCTGATTAGGTCAGTACCTATGCAAGTCGATATTTGTAAACATAATAACTGCCGTATTTCTCGGTTCTTAGTAGGAAATTATGGGTTGTTCGAAATAGATTACAACGAATCACGAACCACTTTTGTGTTTAGATATGGATCACGAATGTAAGTAATACTTACCCACCTTTATTGAAAAAAAAACAGAAAGGAGTTGGCATCTTATTAGAATTAACAGAGATCTTTTACAGACGAAGAACTATAGGTAGTATATTCATTTAAACTAACCAATACAAATATGTTGAAAATAAGCACTAAGTAGTCATTATTAGTTAGCTCGCTACGCTACTACGAAATTATGCTGAAAATTAAATACTTAGGTATAATATCAAAAAGTGTTCAGGATTAATTTTCCATGGTCATTTCAGACTTTTCTTTAACGTCTTACTATGTCGTCGTCTTGATATCTAGTTTATCACTAATTCAATCAATCTTGCAACAAAAATTGCAACAGTGATAGATTGGAAGTAGGCATTACAAAATATTCTTTTCATGCAAAGTTAGACATTATATCTACATTCTTAGATTGAGTAACTGATTTATTTTACCTCCTATTCTTAACGTGGTGTCATACTTAGTTGAATATTATGCATTTAATAAATTTAGACGTTTTTATTGCCTCCTTCTTTCTCTCTCCCTTTAGTGATTTTATTTTTTATATTTTTACGATTACGATTATACCTATTCATAAAAAAGGAATACCATTATAATTCGGTTTAGGTAAGTAGGTAGGTATATATTTTTGGAAGTAAAACTAAGTAGGTAGGTACAAAGTTATTATGGAAATGCTACCTTAAAGTAATTAGGTAGGTTGATTGCTATTGCTAAAACATTGTTTACATAGAGCTGTTAGGACAATACGGCATGTCTGCTGATGTAGGTACCTACTGTACTATACGGTACTGGCTCTATAATAAGTAATATGATATTTAGCAAGATGGTGGAATTAAGAAAATGTACCTACCTAAGATCTACTTGCTGGTAGTGGTACCTGAATAATAAATTACTTATCAAACAAAGCCTGCTTTTCAATCAAACTTAAATTAAGCAGAAGTCTGATAATGGTTCAAATAGGTGTGAACATTGATCAGCGATCATTGACGTAAAGTTACCTGCTCAAAACAAAATTGAACACTGTGTAGACACTGTAGACAGAGCAGGAGAGTAGAGAATTATTGTTCTAGTCCATTGAACTAACGACAGTCTGTTGATTAGGTATATGTTTTTGTTGACTACTGTTCAGATAGTCAAAATAAAACAATTTCGAACATTTGATTAGGTAACTAGCTTTACTCTAACTAGGTTCACTTTTACATTGCTCCGTGTTATTTAATTACGAAACCTTAGTGCCTTAGTCGTGTCGTGACGTGACTCGTGTCGTGACCGTGGCTCACTAACATGGCGCCATCGTTACATTGCAATATCTTGTGATAGATGAGCATTTAGTTAAATCTTATTGATTTCGATTAGACCCCTTAAAATGCTGATTTACTTAAGAAGTTTTATTTCTTGCGTAATTTAGCATTTAGTCTACTTTCACACTTGCAACGTAGGATTTTAAACCAACATTGCCATAGTGGTTAGTCGTAGGTAGGCTATAATAATTTACAGTTAAAAGATGACACTAGAAGGCAATTAAGTATATCAATATCAATCAATATAAATAATCGTTGATAAAAGTGTGTACGCGTATACCTAGCTTATCTTGTACAGCTTAATTGCTTTCTATTCTAATATTTCACAAAAAATAAGTTAATAGTTTTAACTCGTGTTACATGTTCACATACGTAGGTTTGGTAATAATTGTTTGGAAATACTCGTAACTCCGTATCCGTACGGCCTTCGAATTATTATCGAAAGTCCGCTGTCTCTTGTTCGTTGTTATTACCCATGTGTCAGTAACCGTCCGAGTTCAAAATAATGAAATAATAACAGGAGTTCTTAGTGCTCTTACAAATTGCTTTAGGCGATGACTGCATTCCAGTCACTTTCGAGAACCTCTTTCTTATTTCGATCGTAGACGGATAAGTATCTATTGAGCAAAGAGTGTGTTGAATTTAGAGATGAATTTCATCATAAGTAATTGAGTAGTTCTTTGGACTTCAAAAGCATAATTTCCCTACTTACTTAAATCAAATTTATGTTTATACGCCTACTGCAACTTCTTATTATCATCAAGGGTTGAGTGGTAGATAGAGAATGCCATTAGGCATTAAGTCCGCCCATTGTCATCCTTAGTTAAGGTTTAAGCATAAAAGTAAATAAATAAATGATTTCGCGATTAAAATATATAAAGACATAGCGGAATTATCTACTCATAGAAAGAAAAAGATATTCCAACTGAAGAAAACTAAAGACTAATATTTTGGATTGCGTCAGGTAATGTCTTGAAAAAATAATAGGTGATCTTAATAACAAACCCAAAGATACCTAGTAAGTATTATTATTTGAGGAATATAGTAAGATATATTAGAAGATAGTAACGAATTGTTACTTTCAGATACATAAGTAAGTACCTACTTAGATGAGAATAGAGAATAGAATAGTTAGACCTGTAATGATAGTTGGGAAATTGAGAATAGGTATACTTACATAAAAATAAAAATAAAATAGGTTTCCGCCGTTATAGGTAGGCATGTGGACATCTGTAGGCATCTGCTTAAAATCTAAATGTAAACTAGTACCTATAGGTACTTAATGATAACGGTGATGAAAATCATGTACTTACCTACCTATTTGGTTTTTACTCTTCTTTGTGTCAAGGTCGTCCGTATCTGCGGTATGCTGTTACGCTCTGTTTATATTATTATCTGTAAAAGGTCTGTGCCTTTGCCTTGCACTTCACAGGCATCTTGGTAATAATTTATTGTAAAATGTTATATTCAACTTTTTCATTGCCTGCATGTAACTGTTTAACAAAGCTTAACAATTATCTCATAACTGTTGTATAACGGGCCGGGACCGTGACATACTCTTGGGTGCAATGTTGAAAAAGTTAAGACATATTGTTTATTTAACAAGCGGAGATGATAACAATGTGACTTTGACTTTGCATAAACATGTTGCAGTTCCAACCTAGTAAACACAAATGAATACCACTTGTTAGAAGAAAATTATGTAACGCAAAGTTATTAACTTTTATAATATAGGTATGTATTAATGTAAATTAATAAATATTTCTAAGATTATTGGATACCTACATATTAAACTTACTGAATAAAGATATTGTCATAGTGATGGTATCTAATAAAACTGCATGAAATATACGTGGGTTCCTCTGGTAGAGACACTCCCTGTGAAAGCTCTATCAAAATTTCAAAATTGATTTCAGAGATTAATCAGAGATACATTCAATCATTAACAAACAATATAAAAACTTTATTTTCAGCAATAACGCTAATAATAAAATGAATTAAGTACTTAACCAGCTAGAGAACTTCCGATTTCACCAACGACCACTAATTTTGGGGGACTCTTCTGATGACTTTGATATTGGTAAATTATATCTACTTATATGAACTAACTTATATTTTACCAATATTAAGAATTCACTTGAAAAATTCAATGTAGGTCCCCTTCATTTAGGAGTTTCCTAAAATTATGAGTTGATGATGAAATCGGGTATGAATCTAAACGGTATGTCTAAATAACTAAAATGATCTAGGTACTTAATGAAAGTTTGGGTCTGATGGCGGCGTCTGTAGCCGGTCTGGACCGCAGTGGTGGATGCTAGCTGGTGGCCAAGTAAGGCAGTTCTCGCTGAACTTTCCCGCGCCGCGCACGCTCGTTCCTTACCTTAGTACAAACGCACCGAATTACGTGTTTCCGTTCGAACACCCTCCTATGTGACCTCATACTAAGTTATTAAATTAGACTGCTAAAACTCGACGTACGCACGTCATAATAGCCATCCCGTGTTTGTGGTTTGCGTGCACCGCTCTAATTCTAGAAGATAGGAAAGCGGAAGGCTCAGAGCATTCACCTGCGATCAGCTGATTTGATGCCGTTGGTGAGTTGTTTAGTTTTACAAATATAAATGTTTAAATACTGAATTTTTTTAATACAATTACATATTAACTTTATACCAGCACAAGGAAAAACCATTTTCATTGTTATTACACCAATACTGGTAAAGAATTGGGACATTAGGTCTCTACCCGTTGATTTATTTATAGTGCTACCATACCCTAAGTAATAAATAAGTTAGAAATGATTATCTACTTACACAATATTTTCCAAATTATCAAAGTATTTTCTTTACATATAGGTACGATGTACGTATATATAAGCACGTGTAATAACGTGGTCAGTACAAATCAATATATTACTATAATATGTAAGTGACCAATTTGCACGTAAGTATACTTAACAACAAAATGTAAACAGTGCGTGTTTGTCGATAATGTATTCCGGTAACGGTAAACGGGTGTTAAAGGATAATTTATAAATACAATTTCGCACATATAACACCTGTTAGAAAGTTCTCTACGTTTATTATAAAACATTGCAAATAGGTACTTACTCTGTTTTACTAGATTTAATACATATCTATTCCTAGAATGTGGTTGCAGTCGCTTTTTAGCTTGTTTATCACTGTGTTTTCCTTAGGTGCGTAGATATGAATCGTTTAACGCCCTTATCATAATACTAGCTGTACCACGCAGCTTCGCTCACGTAATATCAGAAGCCGTGGAAGCTTTCACGAGGCACCACTTTTTCCGCCTTATTTGACGAATACCATCATAACTTTATCTTATTATACAATATTATATTATTTTACATAGATAACTATATAGCTTTTGTCAATCTCGAATAGTGTACCTTTCAAATAGTGAAAGAATTTTTCAAATAGGTGAAGTGGTTCCAGAGATGTTACCCTCCACATAATATAAACAAAAATACAAAATCCGTTCTCTCTCTTTAAAATTCATAATAGGTATAGATAATAAATATTCTTTGAAATCATGTATTTCCCAATCAATCTCTTGGTAGGTAGGTACATTGTTTTTTATACCTAGCTACTTTAATTACGCAGCGAGAGATGTGTAAAGAAATAAAGCAATACGAGTGTACAAACTTAAACAATATACTATTGGCAAACTGTTGTGTTCTCAAGAGAGATAATTAATCTCATAAAGATTTGCGACGTTTCGTAAGTTGACCCTATTCGTTGACGACAAAACAAAGGACATTTTTGAACCAGTTACGATGACAAAAGGCTACGTTACATCATTTATGCCCCATTGTTTTTCGTAAGTCAAATATGTATGTAAATTTACATGTGGGAAATTGGCGTTCAGAAATACCTATTCGTATTGTCTGCAGTACATCGGTACGAGTGTAGGTACGTGAGCCAGATTGGCATAATTTGAGGAAACACTTCCGAGTTCATAACTGACACACCGATAGCTTCAACGTAACATCCACGCCTCAATGCAGCTAGAACGATTACGCTACGTAATCGCTAAAACGTAGGTACCATTACGTTAACTTGCATTTTCTGTTCAGTTCAGTTATATCCCTGCCTACTTATTTACCCAAAACTAGCGTTTCTAGGAATATGTGCACGTCCAGTGCGTAAAGCGATTAGAACGCCGTTGAAGCATATCATAAAAATAATGGGTAGATATTAAATAGTAGAGAACATAAAAAAAGTTTTCCTAGCGCCTAAGAGCCCAGCTTCACGTAGTAGGTACGTGTAAGTATGTGGGCCTTTTCTGAGTAATTTAAAGTAGTATCCTTTTAAACTTATTTTTAATTACTAAAATTTTAAGTCCAAATAATAAGTAAATAATAATTCAAGTTTGGGGATAATTTTACACTTAATATAAGTACTTACTACGCATTAGGTATAGGTACAGTTCTCATATGTAGGTACACCTCAAATAACAGTTGGTCTGTTATTTGAGGTCATATTTTACATTTGTTAGATACTTAATTTATATGTCCTTTCGTCTATCTAATCAATTTATGATTCACACCTGCCGGAAATCAATCGCGATAGATTTGGCGTAGCACCGTAGCCATAATAATTAAGCATTACCCGTAGATCTTTCTTCTTTACATTTGAATTTGCTCTACACTTGGATACACGATACTAAAATATATTGTATCGATAAAACCGGTATCTTAATTGTAATTGACTTTCACAAACGCAGTGAAGACTTGAAACGTTTAAAATAAGACAAATAAGTATAGGTTTAGTGATTGGACATTTTGATCTACTTATGGGTATACTGGTAATTGCACGGATAATAATTTATTTTTCTGTTACTCCTACCAGGTTGAATAATAATACATCAAGTGGTTACGTAAGATATTTAAAGTAGCAAATCAATCAATCGCGCCAATGGACACTTGTAAACAACCTCCAATAAGACCATTGAAGATACTTCAATGAATAGGACTGTTATAAGTTAGCCCTGTTAGAAATAGTTGGTAATAGGACTATTAGTTAGTATTAAGACTTTAATAGTTAGTCCAGATGGTAGTAGTTACATAGTTAGTTAGTCGAGTCAGTATTAGTTAAATTGAAGTTGGTCATATATCTACCTATGCGTTGCTACTTCTGAGGATTGAGCTAGTCGCCTCTGTGCTACATCGATACACAAATTAATTTAAAAACAAATTCTTCCGTGGATGACGTATTCTTCCACGTGTATCAAAACTTTATTGAATGGTTACCTACCATTAAATTAGAACCAAGCAAGTACCTACCTACAAATATAATGCATTATTTTATTGTAGGTAGTTATGGCTAATTTTATTCTTATTCGAATCATTTTACAGATAGGTAGGTACCTACTCAATACACGGTCATTTATAAGCTTGTACGTATCACGCCTATATTCTTAGGACTTATTTTTTGATGTAAAATAAAGAGTTATTGTATTGCATATCTGCTAAGTAGTGAAGCATTTACTAATTACATTACACAGTTTTATTAGGTACTAGTTGGTGTAGGTACCTATAATAAACTTTGCGAGTTAGTTCTCGTACAAGTTCAAGGCGATTGCAAGCGTGAGTACCTACCTATTACGATTACGAGTAGGTACCTACATCCACGAAATATGTTAACCATAGTTGTGACAGCCGTTTATGCATTTTAACATAAGTACCTACCTATAACCTCATACTTATAGTGCTTACATGACAATAGCTTCTGCCACTGCTGTAGAATTTAAATTGTGTATTGAATCAGTTCTATTTTTAGTATAGCATTACTAAGCACTTTCCATGCAAAATAAGAAGGACCATAGATAACTCGCCATCTAGCCAATGGCCAATTCATTCAACTTTAAGAACACTTTGGAGAACTGTCGGGCAGGTGCAGTTACCTTAACACATTTTCACTCTTGGTTAAAGCAAGTGATATTTGATTGTGTACCTACATAACTTTGAAAATCATAGGCGTCTACATTTATATAATTTTCTTTATTGCGTTTTTGATAGCAGTAGATCCCATAAAGCAATAGAGCCTTCAATACAAACTACTTATTACATGAAAATAAAATTATAAAAATTTATACAAAGAAACATTAGGCTAACGTGCGAATTAATATGAAAACCTTATTGTATACCAACTCCCAGGACATGCATACGCGATGACAATTCAATATTTTGATTATTATCACGATCAACGTTACACAATATTTATTGTCTGTGAGCCTTGGTCGTCCACTACGAAAGCCGGGCACGTGTCATGCATTAAGCAAGGAGCTCCATGCCACATACTTGCAACACGCATCGCTTTCTAATCGTTCGAACCTTCGAAAATGTGGAAAACTGCAAAGCTGAGAATAACCGCGACCGTGCAGAGGAACGACTAATTCCTTAATTTTTTACCCTGCTTACGACCCGCATCGGCTACGCTCAGATAACCTAGAGATTGAAACCTAGCCGCTTGATTTTAGTTTCCTTGCAGTAAAAAACGTGACATAAAAAGCTTTTGATTTTATCTCAAGCAATAATAACTTGGAATCTATAGAACTACCCACGCCTACTTATTACTATCAAAGCAGAAATAGAAATATTGTTACGTCTTTGATATCTTACCGGAAGTATGTACAGTAGGTATGTCGCCTTAATAAAAACTATTACAATTACAAGCACGCTGTATAAAAAACTATAACAATGACAACCCCGTAGATACACTCTGCGGAAACTGCAGGGAAGCATCTTATTTCTCATCGTCCACCCACTGAATAGCAGGAAAGATAGCGGAATCTAGAATTTTAATCGTTTATTGTAGATGTTAGATGCCACAAAACACCAACTTTTCACACCTAAATTACCTTTCCCACGCTACAATGGGCGATTTAAAATTTCACGGCGTTTCCGTAACATCGCTCGCACGTAGGTATTCACTTTTTTAAAGCGCAAGACACACATCAAACTAAGCTTTATTAAGGTGCTACTTAAAAGAAAAGCGATGTCAAAACAATTGCAACAAAGTCTGTTTTGTTTCCATTCACCAAAAAAACCAAAAACGACGACAAAACATTTTTATATTATATGCTTATTCATTGGATTAATTAGTTATTTAGTTAACTTTGTTTTATTTCTTGAGTCAAATGGTACAAAACCTTTTGTGTCTGATACGCTTGTTAAACCTGGATACAGAAACTCCGTAATAGCTTGATGAATCTAATTAGAACGTCATAGTAGTGGAAATATTTTATCAGCTAAGCTGTTTTTAATCTCTGGGCAATCCCTAACAATAGATACTCCTTACGTTAGAATTGTAGGTATATAGCAGAACCACCGATATATAATGTGATTTCATAGGATAGTGGTAGAATCTCTACACGCTCTATAGATTGGTTGGTTTGTATAAGGTTGGTCTGATGATCAAACGTTTAACGTAGCGCGAACATTCGAATGGGATGAAAATAAAGGCTAAGTCTCATCTACCCCGATGACTTCTCATCAGTATCGGGGTAGATGGTAAAAGTAGTGCACCTTAGCCACACACCAATCCATATAAATTACCGTATATGTACTCGGTATTTTCCCATCTACTCCTGTAGGTACTGTACCTATGTAATCATCGGGGCAGATGGGGCTAAACTAAACTAAATATAAGTCCCGTTTTGTATTAACATAATTAAAATACAACTCTTTGTAAGAACATTATTTTAGTTTTTTATTAGGTTTCTTTAATGTTTAAAAGATGTATGCCCATCTGGTATTTTGTTTACATAAAACACAATAAGTCAGCAGTCTCCAGGAAGAGAGGTAAAGTGCGAAAGTTCATCATACTCCCAGTTACACAAGCAGTACCATTTGATACTGCAACTGCACTGGGTGAACATGTTGCACAAGTGTTGCAATGCATTACGTCCCTAACGGTTTAGTGATCTGCTTTACGACATTGACATCATAACAGTTCACTTCACGCAACAATCTAATGTAACACATTATAGTCATGCTGTACTGATATTAGTTCAAAAGTGCAACCTAAGGGCCTTGGTTTTTTGAAAGTACTTAGTAGTGGAATGATATAATGAATAGTTTAGGCTTTTTGACGAATTTACCAGAGAATGGGATAACGGCTGTGCCTTTTTACTGCTTTTGTTGTGATGCTATTCTCTATAGGTAATTAATTGTATCAGGTGTGTTACTTTGCGGAAATTCATTGTTATAAAATTTGGTTGATTTAACCAAATTACTGCAAATCGTTGCAAAGTAGATATTACTTTGCAACAATCCGCGAGCAAACCGTACGGTGGTGTAGATTTTCATACATATAGCACCTCTCTCTCTCTCCCACGTAAGAAAACATGCACATGCAACAATGAAAATATACACCAACATAGATACTATACCACCACCAACCCGTGTACTTCCCCAAAACAGGACATCATCATACGGTTTCCCCGCGGATTGTTGCAAAGCAGATTTAACCTAAATTTATATATTTCTTTTCATGGACCTAATAAAAAATTTCTTTTAATAAAGTCATGTCCTGACTGACTGACATTGGACGCCACCAAACCCGCTTTACCTGTTTGTACAACGAAGATTATCAAGAAAAGTCATATCAAATAAATAATCAAATAAAACTGCATCCAATAATTTTGTAAGCACGGTAGATCGAACGATTTGCAGAAATAGTACATGGTCCAATGATCATTATCCTTATGTCTCAACACACACTTTATTTGGCATCTAGAGTAGCGGTCAGTCTCCATGCGTCTAACCCTTCAGTGATTGCAAAAATCAAGCAGTAATTGGCAACCGCTTCGCCTTCGACTATTATGTTGAAAGCACCTGAACCTTAGTTGGTTTTATACTACAATGTAAAGGCTCGAGGAATCCGGAAAATGTTGTTACTAGTATAAGTACCTACAATTAGGCGTTGTTTACATCAACACATCCTGTTGGAATTGAATACATACTAACTATTGTTTTTAGCACACGATAGACAACAAAAAACTACATCAAAATAAAAACTACTACCTACTCCATAAAATTTAAAAGGCAACCGCACTTCACTTTTCCGCAGCGAATGCATTATGCTTTTACCCATACATTTTGAATATGTCGTTAGCGTTAGCCTGAGAAGAAAAGATTTTTGTCTATAGGCCCTATTAGGTGTTAGGTTACCCACCGGCCGTCTCCCGGCCATTCCGCCAAGATCACCGGCAAAACGAAATTCAATTAAAATTATTGTTCCCAATCGGATAAAAATCACGCAATGCATTTTCGTGCTATAAAAGGCCAGAAGTCCGGTTATGTATATTTTAAATCGTGACTAAATACATTATAAATTATAATTACCAATAAATCATTTTCACGCGCCGCCACGCCATTGATCAGATAGGTAGTTCTTTTTCTTTTATGTGTAAAAAAACCACCTGATGGTAAGTGGTCACCGTCGCCTATGGACATTTTCAACACCCGAGGAGTCGCCAATGCGTCGCCGGCACTGAAGGAGAGCTCTTTTTACGCCTCTTTTGAAAAACCCCATGTCGTAGTCCACTGAGAAAACCTCAGACGGAAGCTCAAAAATCCTTATGTACCAACAGGACGTAAAGTAGACATAAGTTAATCGTTTGATAATGAATTTATGTATTACCTTGCGTCACCTTTGAAAATAAATATAACAGTTTTGTAGTCGAAATACTTACAAAGATTGTAGTGTACTTACAGGTAGTATTCTAAAATATGCATTTGACCATTGTGTAGGTATAGCACGTACATTGCCAAGGTCACCTAGGTATAAGGAAGCATTTGCGCATATAATAGGTATGAGATCTTGTTCTAAGTAGAACGACAATAAATAGACGGGCCTTAGAATATTTATAATATTCTTAAAGGCAGGCACCTCACAAAAACCTAAGTAATAATTGCGGACATTTTCTCAAAATAAACAGATTGTAGACAAAATAAACATTACATATATGCACATTTACTTACCTACCAACTACCTACCAACCATTTAACCACCAAATAAACAAGTAGTTGAACGGCTCTATTACCAATATGTCAAAAAGAACATAAAATGCTTGCACGAGTCGACCTCGCTACTACACAATTAGGTCAACACATAAGAGGAATTTCGTGATTAAATTAACAAAACAACAGTCCTTAGACTAAATTAATTAACACGGAAACACAAAGTGCGTATTGATGACTCCAAAAATAAGATCAAGCAACGGGGTTCCTCGGCATGTGAAGTGCGTCAGTTGCGAATTTAACCGATGATTCGTTGAATAATATTTAACCTATTACCGGTATTAGGTACTATGACATTACCCTTGCGAAATTAACCAGCTATATCTTCAAGGCACCAGCAGAGGTCGTACATAATCATAAATGTCAATCAAAACAAAAAGCATTATCTTCTTATATATTAATACGTGAAGCAAAAACTTTCGGTACCATTTTACGAAAATTACGCAGACAGAGGAGTATGAAATTTGGCTTAGTTAAAGTTTATATGGAGAGGAAGTGCAGAAAGCAATTTTTTTAATTAAATTAAATTAAATTAAATTTTAAT
>DWMR01000350.1:0-13397 GCA_018245355.1 Dalla costala
TGGGTCCCGGGTTCGATGGGGATCGAACCCGGGACCCACAGCTCGTCAGCTCGGCCGGGGGGCTGGGGATTAGATCTGATGATGGAATCCTGGAGAAATCGAGGGAAGTTTTAAAATTTTATAGGCATACTTGATTTATTATTATAATACGTATTTTTGCTCCGTACCCTAAGGTAGTCTGGAAGAAATCGCTTCTTAGCGATAAGGCCGCCTTTTGTATATCATTATTTGTTTTATATCATGTGTTTTGATGGTGTAGAATGAAGTGTATTATCTATCTATCTATCTACGTACCAGTAAGTGCCTGCGCCTTGGCTGGTGAGATCCATGCCATGGTCGGGGTTGTAATTCTCCTCATCCATAACTTTTGACAGACCGAAATCGGTGATTTTGATTTCTCCGCAAACATTGCCCTCCGTCAAAAGGATGTTCCCAGGCTTCAGGTCGTAATGGATCACAGGTGGTTTAATTTCGTTAAGGTATTTTAGCGCAGACACCACTTGCATGACGATGGAACGCGCCTCCCGTTCCGGAATAGTCTTATGCTGTAAAATATGTACAATACACATGAATGATTTACTGTGGGAAGGAAATGCCCTAACCCGGAGTCCTTAATGAGGATTGACATATTTGACATCATACCTATGTAACATATTATCATATTTATCTGCGTCTCCTTTCGGGTACTGTAATTAGATGGTGGTAGAAATAATATTCAATTTATATTATTGTAGTGCTATGGTAGCTTTCGGTGACTAATATTCGATCAATTTCCAATTTAAATCAATAATCATAGAATTTACTAGAACTCCGAGGTACTAAAATAATAAACTTAACAGCTCATCCATAGTAGGGGAAAGAATATTAACAAATTAATTCCAAAAAAACCCTGTATCAAACAGGGCTAAAACTAACTAACAATCCCTCGTACAATCCTATTCGTAGTTTGTCACAGAAGTCCAAGGGCGGCAGTAGACTGCTTGCCCATTTACTATCCTCATCATATAAATAAACCACTGAATGTTAACTACAGTGAGAACGCTACAAATAGAAATTGATTGATTACCTGTTTGAGATAAAAATCGAGATCATGACCATTGCAGTATTCGAGAACTGTACAAAAGGAGTTTCCATCAATTTCAAATACATCGTAAAGCTTTACAATCCGCGGGTGGTCTAGCGCCTTGTGAATGTTGTACTCCCGCAGTGCGTGTCTGCAATTAATAAAACATCACTCTGTCAAATGGTAACTTAGGAAATGAAACCTCCATTTAAATACAGCTACATTACATTACTAAGCACACATCACTGCACACTCAACTCCAAGACTTGAACAACTGCAGATTTTGCTTTCATTAAATTACAATGAATACGCTCCGCCAAACACACACTATGCCCAGCAGTGGGACATGTTTAAGATTCAGCAATAAAGCTATCCATATTGATTTAAATTAATAGTTTAAAGAATTACAAAAGTTCCATCACTCGTATACGGACTCACTTGATATAGTTGGCCTTCTTGTCTTCCTTCCAGTCTTTGTTGAGCTGATGGACCTTGCAGGCAGTATACCGTTGTTCTCGCAGGTCGAACGCCTTGTGGACTTCACTAAAGCCACCCTTGCCAAGTAGCATTAATAATAGATATCTGCAATCATCAAAACTAGAAAGGTTAATAAAAATAATAATAGTTAAGCCCCAACTCAAGGGCATCTCTATAAATTTACATTTCAATTAGTTAGTACTGTTAGTAAGTTAGGACTCTAACACATGACGATGCAAATTAAATGCAGTAGACGGCTGCTATCGACCATTTGCATCATGTGCATGTGTTAGATTGCAGTTTCTTTGTTTGAGATTGCCTTGACGTTAACCTTGCTTTAGATAAAGGCCTCATTTAACCTCTTCCCCGGCACCTTATTTTTTGCTAAGACCTTACCGCTTTACCAGTGTTCTATGTTATATTGATATTTTTATACATCACAAAGTACTTCCACTCAAGTCTTGTGGTGATCAAATATTGAAGCAAATACCACAACAAATGTTTCAAATGAGAATACTTCCATAACCACACACCACACATGACTTTATATTAATCTATACATGTAATAAAATTTTAACTGATCGCTGTCTGTACATGGAAGATATATGAGAAAAATAATTATTAGGGTCCATTATTAACACCATTGTTACAATTATTTTTTTGTTTATCTGTGCATTTGTGCGCGCTAATCTCAGAAACGGCTTAACCGATTTGGGTGCGGTTTTCACTAATATATTGTAGTAAGCTTCGTTTTCTTTCAATCGGCTCATAGATAAAAAAGTTATGTCATTTTAAAGAATGAATGCCGTCCGTTTGTATGAATAAGACTAAATTTGTTTATAAAGCTTACCTTTCGGATAGTACAGGATGCTGTGAAAACCGGCTCTGATCTTCATTGTGTATCCTTTTAAGTTCTCTTATGTGTAAGTTTCTTTCCCGTTCCAGCTTTTCCATCTCCAGCTGCAAATCTGCATCCTCTTTCTTTAATGCCATTTGTCTTAACTGCAAATAATGTTTTCAATGCATGAGAAAACATGACATACATGCAAATACCACACAAAAAAGCATACAATATTAGTTTTCAACTTCACATTATACGTAATTTTGTGTAATTTCATTTCCAATCCGTTCCCTAAGCAATGAGTTTAATGTTAAGATAGTTAGAAGCATAAAAAAATAATCACCATAAGCCTAACCTTGAGAATCTCATCTGCTTCATAGTACTCTTGGCTTGTCATACTGGGCAGGGGGTCTGGCTTGAGGAAGGTGGGTGCGTCGGTGCCGTTATGCAGCGGTTGGGGCTGCGGCGTGGACGGGGCGGACACACTCGAGGTGCGCTTGCCCCGTCCGCCTCCCCCTTCGTTATTTGACGGCCGCTTCTTAAACAATTGCTTTTTCTGACGATCTATCTCCTCTTTCTCAGCAGTGATTTCTTCTTGCCGCCTAAAAAAATTGATAGAGGATAAATCAATATGCAAATTGAATTAAGTTTGTGAAATAATAAATCAGGTTGTTTTTATCTAAGTTCATTTTATTACATTGCCTCCATGTGACCTCTGTTTATAACGATTTCACATCGTAGTTATGTAGTATTTGTAGGGCAGTGTAGTGCAATCATTGTCCAAATGTTTTGGTGTGGTGACATACCTCGTCAGCTCTTGAAATGCATATCCATCAGTCCAGTTCTCTTGAAAGGTAGCACCGACGCGCTGGGTGACAAACTGACCAAGCCTAAGCCTATTCTGCATGCACCTTTGCCGCGCTTCCTTTTTTTCAATAGTACTTTTCTCATTTAATAATTTCTTGACAACTTCTATACACTTATTTATTTGTGATTTATGTTGGTCTATTACCTGTAACGGAGATTTAAAATACATTAGAACATAGAATTATCTATAATTTATTTATACCATTAGGTATGAAATTAAAATAAAATAAAGTATTAATATTTACACCGAACTAGTCATAGACAATAATATATTGTATTCATACCTTGACCTGTGCTTGAACTTGATGCTTCAATTCTTCATTAGACCGTGTTAATTCATCTATTCTATTATTCCTTACTTCTAAATCAGAAGACGCTTGAGTTTCTAACTCTTGTATCCTCTGACACGTCAGTTCTGTTTGAATCTACGGACAAAAGAAATATGATACATTATGTGACACTATTTTACAAGGGCTACTGCACTTTACTATCCTTTCATGAGTATGTTTAACCTTACCTGTTTAACAGAAGTATGAGGTCGTGGTTGCGAGGCGGAACGTAAAAAGTCGGCTCCCGAAGGCAGTAGGGACGATGGTGATGGTGGGAACTAAAGATTAAATAAATGTTCATTAATTTTAAAATACGCAGATGGCTCTACAACAAAAATCTAATCTTGCCATTAGTTTTATATTGCTTAAAAGTTTCCATAATCCAGTAGTTTCAAAACTTTAAAATTTTCAATTCAAAACCACATACTCAGGCCACATTTTGTTTTATTCCTAGATACCATAAAAAAATTTGAATACACTCGCACAGTCTGTTCACTCATAGGATTTCATAACATATACAAAATGTGGCCCTGCCTCGCTTAAACCACACTTTACAATGCAAAAATTCCCCATGTTATGAATTGTTTGCATAAATAAAAAAATATGTACGCCACTTAGCTTCCGGCTCCACCCACACTGAAATCCCTTATCCATCCCACAAAAACTGTATTTTTTTGGGATAAAAAGTAGCGACTATGTTGCTCCCCAGCCTATAAATATCTGAATGCCAAAAATCATGTGGCATCTACTGTATTACAGAGTGTAAGGTCAAACTAACAAAGTCACTATCGCATTTATAACATTAGTAGTGATTTACTAATCACTATCAACTTATTACTAGCTTGCTACGAGTCTCCTCTCAGAAAGAGAATGGTTTAGGCCACCGTGCTCTCTAAGTGGGGGTTGGCAGAATACACACGCATTTTAGATCTATATGGAGAACACTCCGAATGCTCAGGCATGTAACATACCATCACAATATTTACCTCCACTGTTGGAGCAAGTGATACTTAGTCATCTATAAGTTTGACCAAGTGGGCGGCAGAAATCTTAACCTCTCGATATCAGCACTTTTTAAAACTTTAAACTTACCATAGGATAATTAGCGCCTTGAGGAGAAGGTGATTTGGCACCCATGTGCCGGACAGGACTGGATGATGGGTGCTTACAGATGTAGTCCCTCATATTCTTGTCCGAGGAGTTATGCCTCTGCTTACCGCCACCCCCTCCACCGCCACCTACGCCTTCTTCCCCTGGAATTCAAATAATAGACATTTATAGTAGTTTTCGCAAGAATCGTCTTTCTTTTTTAAATACGCAAAAAAAATTCAGCATCACAAGTAATAAAATAAAAACTATACACATTATAGTAATTGTCTCAAAAGTTATGATGTCTTTTTGATATACAAACAAAACCAATTGTAGCAGTATTTGCTTACCTAAAACACCTCTTTCCCAAACAGGGTTTGACTGGTAGAGAATGCCATAACCCATTCTCACACTTGTTACTCATAATAAGTACAGTATTGCAAAAAGAATAAATAACTAGATAATCACAAGTGGAAATAGGAATTCATAATCATTCATCATAGTTGATTTTCTATTGTGTCTGCGATTGCGGCATACAAGACAAGGGGTTAAATTGTCATTTAAAATATACACCATTTCTGGCATATCAATATAAATACAAGAAACAATTCAGGGTTTGTTTCACACACACCATTAAAAATAAATAACACATACACCTTCACATCACACAAACTAAGAGACAGTCTGTGTTACGGGTGGTGGAAACATACAGAAAACAACACAAATGAATATCAATTACTTAGATAGTATACACACATCGATAAACCACCATACACATCAATCATCACCTAATTTATGACTAATTGCAATGTTACCTTTCCGTTTTCTTTTCCTTTCAGGCATAGTTATTGTGGGTGTGGCACCGCTCGGTGGCACAAGGGCACTCCCAGGTACTGCATTTGAGCCTCGCATAGCTGCAGACTTTTCAGGCGTTAAAGCATCAACTTCTTTATCACTATGTGAAGACCCTGAAACAAAAATATTGCATGTTTCATTCATTATGTCCTACAACCCAAAGCACACTTATGACTACATAAACAAGAACATAAACAGTAGAAATGTTGATGAATGTTGTTTGTATTCAAGAAGGTAGAACCATTCTTTAGCATTTCAAATACACACTACTGACAACAGAACAGTCAGAAGGTGAGGTAAAACTTTCTATAACGTTTATGTTGCTATGCAATGAACAACTTTTTACAACTTTTATGTTACAACTTACGTTTTGCTATAGAGTTGAGCAGACCGATGTGGTTAACGCTAATCCCACTTTTATATTCATGCATAATGTCCCATAATACACTCCAATCACAGCAGAATAAATGGCACTTTCATAGTTCCTATCCGGCATCGTTCACAATAATGTGACGTCACAGTCCTTTTGATGGCAGTTTTCCACACAAGTTTAAAGTTCTACTAGTTGTCTAGTTCGTAAGTAAGGTTAGGCTCGGAATACAGCGTAAAACGCGACGTAAACACTCGAGAACACTGATCACTGCACGGAATTTACTATCACTTTTATCACCAAATCACAATTTACCTGTGCTCATATTGGAGTCCTGATTATGTAGTGGCTGCCCCGTGTTGACAGTAGTTTGTGGTGCCATCTGAATTTGTGACCCAGCTGACATCTGTAAAGAAAGATGGCGTCTTTACATATGACTCGCCCACTTTATTTCAATTTATCCGGCATTAACACTGATTCTAACACAATACTGACTTTACTCACACACTATTCTACAAGTAAACCGTCTATATTAAACATTTTTATTAGTTTTTCACTTCAATTATTCGAATAACCTAACAAGTTTGACAAGTTGTAAACTCCAGCCGCGACTCGCGACAATCGGATACGCATCCGCGGGGAGCGGAGAACGCGGGGGGGTGGAGAATGGAGATCGTCACGAAGTTTGCTCCGAATGTAATAATAATAATAACGACGGGCGAGGCGCCATTTTACAAGGATACAAGGCCGAAATTGTTTTTGAAAATTTATAAGGTGGTTAGAATACAACTTCACTACCTACGATAAATGAACAATTCTTTAGGTACAAACCGATTGCGAAACAACGACGTGAAAGGTTAGCATTCGTAGTAAGTATTAGTTTCCGGCAGGTCAACAGCCCGTCGTGATTTGTGGTCGCAGCAGTCTATGGCTAATGTTGGGTGTGATTTTTGCCTTCAGATGGAGAAATATCATCATAGGACGGGATAGATTGCAATTGTAACCTATCGTTAGATTGTACAGTAAGCTAAATCGTTCACCGTTAATTGAAAGTACCTACAGGCCGGGTAAGTATGAAATCGACTTGACCGATTATTCCCGCAACGAGGTGCGGTGGCAACGGCGGGTGGCGGGCGGAGTGCCACCGACCTGCGGCGAACGAGTAGGTACGTGATATCGGCGCTCGTGCCCCACAACAAACTGCTTACTGGACGTGTTACGTAGGCGTCTGTGCCGCGATGTACCAACATAAACACAGATAGGTAGGTGTAGTCGAGTAAGTAATATAGGTATATACCTAAGTAGATACGTATTCGAGCGAGCCGCGCGCGATAAACTTGTGTACGCAAGGCAACACTGAATATTTGATAGGTAAATAGGTACCTACTAGCTTGGGTTTCAGTCCCGAACCGAACACAAGTAGCAAGACTAACTTGAGAAATTATTAGCTGGTATTATTTACTAAAACGATCATAAGTAGTTTCATGAAAACAACTTACGCCATGTGTGCCACCACTAATACAATAGTATGTTATTATATTATGCATGCAACTGACTGATTACTGATGATTACAGACAGGGCCGGATTTCCAGGCTGTGCGTGACCGATGGGGCCGCTGAAGAGCGCAAAAATTATGACAAGATATTTTTTGCTACTTTACCACTTACTACACTAGAAGTAGAGGTGTAGTGTAAATAATAGATAAATCTGCTTAAATAAAATAACTTGTGAATATTGTGATCCAGATTAAGTGCCAGTTTAAGCCGGGGTGGCCGAACACGCCAAAATATGACCAAACATTTTTTTGCTTAGTGCGTTTAATCCTTTCCCCATGAACACTAAACGAGTTAAAGGAATCTATTAGTACCTACCTATATACCTATACCATCCACAACCTCCACATAGGTTGGTACGTTCGTACGTTGGTTGGGGTAGGTAGGGATAGATAGACCTAGCTTTGTAAAACTTTAAATGATCAAATTAAAATGTAGAAATGAGAATAAACAGGTAGGTAGGTATTACCTACCTATCAACAACGTTACAATCATCGATCATTCTTAATTTTCCAGTAAAACTATTTTTCCAAAGTTTTTGTTCCGTAATCATAAATCTTAACCTATCTAATTAGCGTAATAAAATTTAAATAACATAAAACGTTACGAAGGTTACGAACTAAATAAAATGTAGGTAGGTACTTATGGCAGACGTGTAATATGTGCTTTGGTAGGTAGGTACCTATATATTAGATAATTATGAATATTATGATTGATTAATGATTACCTATAAGAAAAAAAAAATAAGAAAAAAATTAAACAGTAAGCTATGTAGGTAGGTACCTACCCATACAACACGAGCTGATAAAAAAATTTGAACCACACTAGGCATTTGATAAAATATAGATAGCAGCTATAGCCATCATAGCTAACCTTAAATCAATATCGCAAAAATTATATCTCGTTTAGGACATGAAATGTTTACATTTACAAGTCACAGTGGATTCACTTAACACAGTTAACTATCTCCTCATGTTCGTCACCATTTCACACTTTCTTACTAATTGTTACAGCATAACTGGGATCAGAAAGTAGGTAACTACGAACGATGAACATAAAACGTTGAATTCTGTAAGTAATATTGTTCTGATATTGATAGCATGTACTTAAGTGCATTACACTAGCGAATAAAAACCGTAATATCATATAAATAAAGCACACTCAATGAGTCACATTGAGACAACACAACATGGTCGGTGAAACATATCAAACGGGCATATTAGCATTATCGTCGTAGCGTTGCCGCTCTGAACTCCCTCCGGTGCCTCCTGCCCCCTCCTCTCCTATGCCAAGCAACCACCTCCTTGCCAATGCTAAACTAGCAACAAAAGTACAGCGCATTTCGATTGAATCAAATTAACGATAAGGAAAATAATGAACACGTGACGACGACGAGTTAAAATTATATTCAAGTCTCACACATATTTCCGACAAGGCTAGCTGACGTAATTTTCAGATAACAGACAGATTGATAGAAATTGTCTGTTTACACTCCAAAAGCAATCCAAATCGATCCATTTAAGACGTTTTACGCGTTGAAGGGATACAAAAACTCGTATTATGAACTTTAAAATGTTAACACAATCTTTGAATCGTCCAATGATTTGCCTGCGCACTGCTTATTGTTGTGTCTATTTTTAGCGCACCTAGCATCAGGCGAATGGAAAGTTAGCGAGCTGGCAACATAATATGTAGGTAGATTCATGCATATAGCGCGTACATACATGGACACGCACATAAAAACCAAAGCGTCTAGCGCAAACCGCTACGTTGTGGTATAGACGAGCATTCCGATACTTAAAATTGTATGCCCATTTATTTATCTCCGAGGACATTAGCCAATATTTTATGGAATCTTATATTTTACAAACAACCCAAAGAGCTGGCTGATGCTATGTTTGAAATAACATCTTCAAAATCTGTACTTCACGTTGTCTATGGATGGTAAAGTAAAAAGTCGTACAATCGATCCGAGCCGAGCTACTACATCCAGAATACCTACTGGTTCACAAACGTTTGATAACAATTTAGAGCTGAAGAACTCTGCGGCTGTTATTGATCACAGCCCGCCTTCGCCCCGCCCCCCTAAACTGCCCAACTCATTTAATCTCAGATTACAATTCTAAGCTAAGTTAAAAATACCACTCTCATGAAACATCCCTTCTATATTTTGCTACTGCTTACTCTGCCAGGAATGTCAAATTTTGTATGAGATGACGAAATAAAAGACTTCTATTTAATGTAGGTGTTACTTTTAATGCTGTCATGACAAAAAGGATTGTTATTGTTGCAAAATGTATTTTCGATAATTACAGAAGAAAATTATTTCCGTCCTTCATGCGTCCTTCCCATCGAGTCCTGCCATTGTTACAAATTGGTACAAGAATTAGTTTTGGATTGGTGAGGATTACACTTTTATTTTTAGAGTATAATTAAATTACTAACGTTTTTACTCATTTTCAGAAATTGCCAAATAAAGATTATTTTAAATTGAAACATTAATTTTTTTTTTAAAACCGAAAGATTCTTGCAGTGTGTAGTGGAATTGATGGTGGAATTGATGGTGAAATTGAATATGGTTTAATAATTGAAAGAAGACGACAGCGTCGTTCAGCTTTATGTTCGGACGATATCGGGAGCTAATGTTCCTAATTTTACACACGAACTCTTTACGTAAGCCAAAGCAGCGTATCGCGGCAGGGGTGTATGCATATCTGCGGCGCAGGAAGCTGCGTCTCGGCTCGTCTCGTTGAAGACAATCAATACTCAGTCACATCGCCGTCTGTCCCGCACTCATTGTGGAAGCGCAGTTCCGCGGGCCCCGAAATCCCCTCTTCCGGTGCGGTGTTCAGCCGCGTGCTGTTTAACCCAATTTTCTAGTGCGAGGGGTGTGTAGGGCGCGAGGTGCAAGGGGGCTCAACCCGGCGCAACTTTGGCCGCAAGTGTGCAGCGCCGACGATTCGAACCCCAGCCTGCAATATTGATTATTTCTAGTTCCTGCCTGACTCCTCGTTACACAATCGTGCTCTCAGCGTCACTCTTCTAGCTAAAACTAGGATACCGAATAACAGAATATGCATCTCGATACATCAATAACCATTTTCTACCAAAATACAAACTAGAATTCGTCCGTCGTATTGCTTACTCAGAAGAAATATAATATTGTTATGAGCGCTACGAAATTACACATTGCGACGACAAAAAAGGTAGAATCTACTCCCGTTTTTGACAAACCGAATAGCGACAGAATATGAACAAAGTTTTTGAACAACCAAAAGGAGAAAACCACCTTGTTACATTATTTCAGCAAAGTAATTATTCGAAAAAAAGATTTAGAATTTTTTGGGCGGATTGACTTTGGTATTGAAATAAAAATAACTACGTAATGGTCAAAAAGCTATAGCACTCCTAAATCTTGCAACGGTCACGTTGACAGCGAGTCACAAGTGTCACAACAGGTACCTGCATTAGTCAGATCACCTATATTAGCAACTCATGGACGTGATACGTAAACAACTTACGTAAAACTAATAATTCTATCATGATGCCATCACGTCACTATAAAAATTAAATAATACCTACTTGGTGCCTGAAAACATCGTAAGGATAATATGTGGCCTGTATTCACGTTTTTCTCAAATTGCAATCGCCATCCGAATTTAAACAGCATATCGACCAAAAATGGCTTAACTTAACTCTTCCTGTTATTATCAGAGACTCTTGTCCAAACACTGGTACAGTGATGTATTGATGATGAATTAATTAAATAAATATTTTGTACATACAGTACGAATCTATGCTCTGAATGCTCCAGTAGAAGTCTTTGTCGCTGACCTTGAATGCGCAAAGTACAATTTTTAGGTCCTGCGCAGTATTTATGCCATTCTACTTACGCTGAACAGCCAACAACTGACGCAAGCAAGTACCTTATTTACCCACCACCAAATCTTTTCGTTATTGCAGTAAAATTGATTAAAAAAAGAAAGTTACGTAAATCAAAGCCCAAGTGATGTACTGAAAAAGAAAGCCTTGACAAAGCAGTTGGCCTGCAGACAAGGTGGTGCGTGTAGCAGAACTCTAAGTCTAACTCTCCGTGTGGAACTATGGTGCGTGTAGACGAAGAATAACTCTGCGTGTGGAACTCATTTACAAAGAGCGTCCGGGGGAAACACACACGTCTAATATCGTACCTATGTTACTTAGGACTTACGATATTCCTCCACCAAGGCCGCCACTGTGTAGCGATGCTCTACGGTCTGTTTCACATAGTCAGTTTTGGCACATACGACTACGTGCCTGAGCATAACATGATGATCCGAGGATAGTGATCTCGATTATCATAAAACAGGTAAGACGTCCTACACTACAACAGCGGGCTCCCCATCTGTTGACAGATCTGCCATTCTAACCGTATTTAATGCTTTATTTTATGCTATTGTTTCGGTGGAAAATCAAAATAGAGGTCGATTGTAGCGGCTTCAACATTATGACCAGAGATGGCTATGGAATGACCGCTACAAATGTAAATAAATGTAAGTACATTTTTTAGGAGACACCATAAACCAGATTCCTCTAATCCCGTCTCACTCCCCCGGGGCCACCGCTCGTCTCGTCCTGTACAGTCTTCAAAAGGCTAATCCTGAATGTTACCTTTAAATACAAATTTTACAACTTATTTACGCTGCTGCCTATAATAACAAGGGATTTAATGATCGCAATAAAGTTATATCGCAAAGTTGGCCACTTTCCTAAGCGGGCGTAGCGAGCATGCGCAGCGCTCCATTCACAACAAGTGACGTGACGCGCCAAACCGGTCCGCATGTCTTGCACGCTCTATTTAGCACAGTTCGCCCGTTACTTGTATAGAACCGTAGAAATAATTTTTGTTTGGTTATATTAGATGTATTAGTTGATATTTTAGCGAAGTAATCGTGAGGTTTGAGTTAAATGGCGGGGTGGCGCGATTGCGGGCGGTTGCCGGGCGCAGTGGGTCAGGCGAGGCAATACGGGCGGACCTTGCAATGTCGCGGCGTGACGCTCAGCTGACGCATGACGGGCCGCCCGCCGCCGGCTCGGCCCCGCGTTCATTGCCTCCGCGGCAGCCGTGCCGGGCGGACGCACCGTATGCCATGTTCGACACTTTGTTCATAGCCACGAAACTACACACGATTTTTGTTTTACGACGACGAAGAAGCGACTACTTCGATACGAATCGACGCCCTCGGATGTGTTTTGTATTGTGATCGGCGACGAAATGTTTTGATGTGATTTGTGACTCGCGTAGAATAAATTATGCTGGAGTGCGGTGACGACCGGTGCGAAAGGTCGGGTTGTGTAAAAATAACTGCGGAACCGGGCGGCTAAGCAGTGGAATGAGGTTTGACGGCACGTAGCCGAGGCGGGGCGAAACCGTGTGCGCCATGTTATAATTTCCCTTCGCGTTGTGCAAACCGACTGACTGAACACTGCGCTGTGCCTACTTCTCTTTCTCTCAGTGCCGCTAAATCGCGCTCGCCGTACGAGACGAGTCGTTCATCCCGGTTCTCTCTCAGTTCAATTCTAACGACCGGTTATACTTTGAACGCGTACACGGACAGTGAGATTTCGCACTAACGAAAACGAAGTAGGTACCTACCTACCTATACAATTTTGTAGTGAAGTTCGGGCATTGTATGTTATGTATAAACACCACGCGTAATACCAAGCAGGTGTACAATTTTATTTACTCTAGGCGTAACTTGCGGAATTACATTGAAGATACCGATTACTTTTTGTTACTTATCAAAATATTTTATATGCATTCATTTTCATTCATTCAATAACGGATTTGAGTTTGGAAACAATTTCAAGTTCAACCAAAACTTTCATTTTAATCGCCTTTCATTTGGCATTAGCGCAGCACCGCTCGAATCACGAATGAGTGCCGGCGAGTGCACATCGGTTTTCTATTTC
>DWMR01000351.1:0-13392 GCA_018245355.1 Dalla costala
ACTTTTAGCGTTTTTCAATATTCCTCGTACTTTCGGATTTGGCATACCAAGCCCACTTGAAAAATTCACCCTGTATTGTATTACTTGGATGTAAGCATAATATCACCTCGAATCTATCTCAAGTGGAACGGATTTTGACCTTAGGTACATCTTCTCGTTTTCGTATTCTATGAACCCATATTAAAATTTGGTTACAGATACCTTTATAGTTATACCGAACAAAATAGGTAATCAGTAAGTTTCTAGTTACTTTTTTTAAATTTTAAAGAGATGAACCATTAGTAGACGAAGCCACCTTCTTAAAATTATAAATTTCACGCCATCGTCTAAAGCTTTGACAAAGTTTGACATGATGTAGCTCCATACTTCTTCTGAATAGGATTAGTCGTATCAAATTAAATTATAGCAAGCGTAGTCATGGGTATTATGACACGGTAATAAATATGTAATCTAATCACAGTAAGTAGAATGGAATACATTCATAATCACAAAATATTCTAAAATTAACCTTTGCGGCTATAGGAAATAAAAGGACCGTTTTCAGTACTTATTGTCATTGGAATATATTATTACATTCCAAACACAAGAAATAATTTAACTGTCGAATATTTGACGTAGATTAACGATAAATTTTTCTTAGCGGTCAATTGCAATTGTCAATAAACGTGAAACGGTGCAAGTGCTGGGGTCCATATTCACACTTCATGAAGCCCCAGGGAGTGTGAAACCGGTCAGCGGCCGCGGCGGACTCCAAGGTGCCTTTTAATTTGAGCACTTCTTGCCTCGGCGCCTACGCGTACCGACGTAAACAAATCGTAAGATGAGATCAATGAATATTAAGTAACCTCTTCCAAACAATTTCCAGCACCATCGTCCAATAAAATAAATAATACTCCAAATAAAGTCTGGAAAGAAACGGCTGATTGCTTCATAAATTGTCAAACCCTCCGCCTTATACCAGCAAGATTTGCCAAGCGCTTTCGAAAAATTATACTTATAACGCATGCATGGGTCTGCGCAGTTAATAAACAATTAAGTAATTCTGTGTTCATTTTGTGGTGTTTAAATTATGGCACCGAGGAAAAACGTTAATTGAATCTATACATTTCCGTAGTTAAGGCAAAAACTGTGCCAACACCGCACTCCCAATGGTTTTAGAGCCAAGACGAAACAATAACGAGCAGCTTCAATCATATGTTCTGCTCGGACGTCATATGGCCCGCACTGGCTGCGGGCTTATTAGATGTAGGTAGTGGGAAAACTCACACGGCCCGTCTCTACACGTCAAGATATTTCTCGGATACAGTTCAATATCTGCACTATACAAACAATATAGGTATACCTGTAGCTATGTGAACCAGTTCAACAACTACAAAAATGACTGAAACCTTAGTTATATACAAAGGAACTGACCAATTACGATGACTTGTTACTCTTCAAAATCTACAGTGAATTATTATGTCGTGTTTATATATTTTATACGGAAAAGAGCAGGCAAACAGAGGAACACAGCTGATTAAAATCTGCCTTTTCAATAAAATGCAGTATAAGTGTAAATAAAATGTCAGGTATTTGCGAGTTACCATAAAAAGAAGTTGCGCCGCTTCTTGTCTGGGAATTTTTCATAAAAACTACAAAAATTGGTCAAGTGTGAGTTACACTTACGCAGTAGGGTTCAGACTTAAGAGAAAATAACGTATGTTTTATGTTCTTCAATTCAATTTTGTTCGAGTTAAGATGCAAAATGACTTCGACTTCGACTGTTTTCGATCGCAGTGTTTTAGCGATGAACTCAAACTCAAACTCAACATTTTTATTTCATCATGAGGTACATAATATGCACTTGAGAAACGTTAAAACAGAAAGATTGAAAGATATCACCTCAGGCCTCAAAGAAACACTTTTAGATGAAATATATGTTATATTCTTTATTTTGTTTAATTTGTTATGACAAATTCGACCAAGTAAACCAACAAAATCCGGTATTCGTTCGTATTTTCAGTTCGTAAAGTATTTCTATGTCAATTAATTTGTAACATAGTCAGAAACCACCACCCCAACGGCACCTCATCTTTTGAACCCTAGTACGGAACCCACACAAGCTACGATTGTTAAACGTCATAATTGTCAGTCTTGTCGTCTCGTGTAATGAAATAATTATCTTAACGATGCTCACAGCTACATAAGGGCCATGCAGTTGAGGTGCTTGTGAATCTTCGAAATTGGTCACAGATGTTTTGCTAACCCTGACGACTGAGAAGGTTTCGTCTTTTATAAGTGTTTCGAAGACCTTTCTGAGCCGCATCTTGATTGCTTGAAAAACAGTTACTACACGACAGAAATGAACAAACAAACAAATAATACAGGAATATCAGAATTTTATCACGATATATTACCAACCAAATCATAGAATAACCTAATTATACTGAAACAGACTCTGAAAACTCAAAATTGAGTCTGAATTTTGAACTTCGGGTCACCGGAGCAGGAGGCCGAACTCTTAACAACCACTCACTCATAATCACCGATACTGATTTCAGCATATTGATTTTTTTAATAGCCAAATATCAGAGGAGTCGCCAATGCGTCGCCAGCCCCGAATCATAGCTCTTTGTCACCAACACCAACACCATGTCATATTCCACTGAGAAAACGTCAGACTGAAGCTCATCTCACAATTTACCCGTGCGCAGCAGTTTTCGCTCAAATGCCTTCGTAAAGAACGGTGACTCAAACACCAGTGGGCTCAATATACGTTTCATTGAACGGTGTACCGTTAACAAAATGTACATCTAACTTGACAAATTGCTTACGCTCCTAAAATCCAGACACCTCCGACATCTGAGGAGATGGAAGCCCGTATCAACTCTTGCATCTATCGTATGCTGTGTTTAGATTCAGAGATAACTTGATCAAGTTGATGTGAGAAACGTAGTAAGCTCGCCTCGCCGCCGCCGCTAGTGTTGTTACCAGGTAGTGGAGCAGCTATTACTTTAATCATTTTACGAAACGTATAGCCGATGTCGTGAAATCGAATTATTTATTAAATTCAATATCAATAAATCATAACGTTATCAAGCGCGGCATTTCACGATCTCTGCAACAACGTGCTTACAATTCGATTGCAGACGTTAAGTTGTTCGGTGCGTTATGAGAGTGAAACTTGACGGTAATTTATTTTTAACGAATGCGTTTAGGTGCATGCAGTATTTGGAAGAATCTAGTTCAACATTATGAATATATCGTATAGCTACCTCCAAATGTTGATTCTCGATTAGGAGTAGGCCCCGAATCGACTTGTCTGTCGCACATCAATAGGGGAAGCATAATCAATATGTTAATATCAGAGATAAGAAATTTAGATTCCTACACATAAAACATATACACGCCGACGTGGAACAGGAGTAGCCAGCATTCTTGGGAGATACGATCGTAAATAAGATTGTGTTCCGTCCAAGCGGGGATCTTCTGTGGAGTTTTTATCAAATTTACAGTTTATAATATGCAAATAAAACTATTTAAAATCCAAGTTATTTAATTTAACCAATTGTGAGAATACATTATTAGTAATACTATACAGAAGTTAAAGTATAGGTGCCTACCTATACACAAAACTTTGTTACTACACGTAACCTACGATACCTATTGAGTAATGATATATTACTAACTTTAATACGAATTATATGAATGATTAACTAGAAGGTAAGCAAATACCTAGTTGTCTAATCAACGTGAGAAATTTAACAGCATTTTGGGTTGTCGCATAGTCTATGAGCATAAATAACAACGATTGGTTTCTTGTTACTTAATATTTAGTATTTGTAATGTTTAATATTTGAACATAGTGAAATTAGTGAACTATTTAAAACAAGCATTAGTATTTAAAACCATTAAGCACTTACTTATTTACTGTACCACTAGGTACTTACTACTATTTTTTTTATCTCTGGGAAATGCATTTACGCGTCCCGCCCGTCCTGCAAGAACTCGGGCAGGTACATACTACTTACTAAGTACTACTACTGCTGGTCAGGAGACCATTGTTTCTAGTTTTTAGAAGTCGGAATTTTGTAAAACCAATTTTACTTAATCAGATACAACAAACGGTAAGATTTACCCATCAAGGACCAATCAAGGATTCTTTTTGTAAAATATTAATAATTAAAAACATAACAACAACGACGTAAAATCGTGATTGGCTCCAAGTGAAAACTCGTTACGGCGATCGTAAAAGTCGACAATAATTAGGCGGGCACAACAGCGAGCACCGATATGAGCTGATTACGAAAGAAATACAGTCGTAGCGCGTTGATTTATGTCCGCTGCCCTGGGTTTCATCGCCTTCCTCCACGAATAACTACGACGAACGCATACACATGTACTTAATGTAGGCTTAATGAAAAGAAATTCTCAACATTCGTCTTCCGCCCGCTTGACGGTTAAAGCATTCACATTATTAGGAACAAGTGAGTATTATGTAAATTTTATATATTATTGTGACTGTGGAGAAGGGGAAAATGTTTATGGTGCTACAATGACCGTGATTTAAGTTAACCAGATAGTTCGGACACAATCATCCGCTATTAGTAATTAAGTCCGACCACCGCGGCACCCGGCGCGGCGTCCACTCGGCACCTGCATTATCGAGCCACAAATTATAATTAATTACTTTAACACGAAATATGAATACACGAATACGCGTATAAATTAGTTCCAATTAGAGAAAATAGCTACGTTTTGTAGTAAACATAAAACACAATTATGTAAATGCAGGATTTAAAGAAGTAATGGTAAACAGTTAAAGTACTTAAAACGATAGTAGATTTTAGGAGTAATACCAAAATAAAATTTAGGATCGCGTTTAATGAGCGATGAATTAATAATAGTAATGAGCGCTGTCACGTTTTTTATCTCTCTCGCTCGCATATTCTAACTTTTACTAACTCGTTTTTGAAAGAGAAAAACAGCAAAAAAAAGTCTCGTCATTAACTAGTTAGTATATGAAAATTAAAATATGTCTAAAATAACCGTATTTGTATTGCTGAGAAAATTAAAACATCACATTATTTAAAAGTATACCATACCTACTCAGACAATCATCGAAAATGTTAGAATGTGCGCGCGAGAGAGATTCGAAATGTGACAGACCTCTTCCCGAACCTATTGCAGCAATATTAAGATTTATAACGTCCCATCTGATTCTGTTATACCTCAGAGGATTATACGTACGGATATGTAAAATTATCCGAAGTAGAGTTTTCTTCCAACGCACTTGTTAGAAGCGGTTCAAATTTGAATGCGATAAATCCAAGCTGGAAGCGGTTTCGAAGCTCTAATATGATAAACGATTCGTTCTAGAGTGCAATTACGATCGGTTGTAATACGAACGAAGGCTTTCAACTAGCGCAGCCATAAAATCTAGAACCATTAACAGCTCACAATTCAGCACACATATTAACACGTTTTCACTGATAGATGAGATTATTGCAGCATGTATAGTAGGTTACAAAAGTACTTACCTACTTCTTACACACATTCAATTTTAAGATTTTCATTTAGGCAGATCTACTGTTTTATCTATGTTATCATCATATTATATATGTACTCTTACGATAGGACTAGGCGACGTTATGTATTGATAAACCAAAGTGGAAAAGAACTTTTATACACGGATTACAATTAAGTCCTAACGATTATACGTAGGTATTATCTAATACTGTAATAAATTCCCACATTTTTTAATAAATAATTGGGCTTTATTTCAAACTTCACTGTTAAAGAAAGTGATTTTAATTAAGTACTTAAAACGCACAAAACTCCGAAAACTTAAAGGCGCAGCATACCCAGGACACCCGAGTAAGTAGAACTTATAAAACTTATCCCCACTCGGTCGTCACCGCTCTCAAATTCCCAATCACAAATGACGAATTAATTGAAGTGAAATAAAAGCAGTTGATGCAGTATGAATATTTTTATTAAAAAAATACGTGATTTTATAAATTAGGAACGGAACTGAATTCCATAGATATTAAATTCGCAGAAGTCGTTTAAGAGCAACTGGAAATAAGACACGCCCGAGAGAATATACAATGTTTACTTTCTTAAACTTCGCCACTCAGTAGGTACATACGAGTAGCGTAATCATGATTATGGCCTCAGTTCGGCTTGTCAAAGATTTTGTCCTAGATCGTATTTTCGATTGTCTTCTACATTTGTCAGTCAGAGCGGCACGCGCGACCCTGGGTCAAACCTGTTCCTCTAAATCATTAACGCCTCATCAAATACGAGTATTATAATACAAATATGTATGTCGTATTTACAGTAGATTATACCAGTTCGCCTGATTATCCGTTATGTCTCGGAGCGAAATAGACCACTCCCACTGATAGTAGAACGGGGTGTGTAATTAAGTACTGTAATAACGCAAAAAGTATTAAGTATAAACATTTAACACTTTTATCGGTTAGCCGTAAGATTCAATGTGGGCGGAACCGTATTTAGACCCCGACAGGTTTGATATAATATTTAATGCGTTAAAGGTTACAGTGTCACGGTGATTACACACGTGTAAATCATATCGAAATGCCGTGTCAGCAATCAAGATAACTGCTAACGTGTCCGCTGACACCCTCGTATAGCGACGTATCAATAGCGTAAAAGAGTTACATGTCCCATATATTATGTATTATGAAAGTTAAAAAGGTATTTTTTTTAGATTTAATACAAATTGACCGTGACAGCGTAAATAAATCATGCAATCAAAAATATACTTACAAAAATAAAAAGCGTAAGATATTGTGCGTATAAATGTGTCTTACGAACTTAATATGTCAGCTTACGTTTTTATGGCTACTGAAGAAGGGTGAGAGGACCAGCTTTAGTGGTAATAAATTAAACCACTACCATCAGTGAACCACAGGGACCTACATAGAAATTCCTCGCAATTTATTTTGTGGTAGGTATCAATAAAAATGTTGTTTTATTGTTATTATATTTTGAAGATATCTAGCTTCATTCCCTCTGTAACCATATGCGTGGTGGATAGGTACTGCTTAGATCTACCTCTTGTTAGCAGAGAGGTACCTACTAAGTAGTGTATTATTAGTGACACGGCGAAAGCATCTTTTGATAATTTTTACACGACTGCCCAAAAAAAGGAGTGTAATGTTTTTGGGGTTCATGTATAATATGTAGGATGTATTTATGTGTATGTGAGTTTCTTTATTCCACCATAACTTTTAAAAATGCCTAAACAGATTTACATCCAAATGGAGGCTACGAATTCGAGACATTTGACTAGTACTCAAACTTTAGTTGACACTGTCAGGGACTTCGAATTCACAAGTACTTAACTGCCAATTTCACAACACAGCAGCAAGTTCCAAAACTTACCCACCTAAGGCGCCTAAGGCTAACAGGAGCGGCATTAATTATGCAACCTTCAAATGAAGCACTACATTGTTATGTACTTACATTGGCCAGGTACATGTAATCAGAGCGGATGATCAATAACGAGGCGGCGCAATAAATCGACGAAACACGTACCTATTGGAGGCGACGCCGCTACTAGTGAACCGGCGGATAATAACTAATACGGCACTAAGCACTCGATAACTAAACAGCCTCGCGTAAAGATAGGTGTTCCAAGCCTCCAGTAGCCAGGTTAATCGAGTCAGCGGTATCGGGATTATGTCATTAAAACTTCATCAAACGCTCATCCGCTCAACAAACTGGACTATGAAGTCAACGTACCTACACTGTAAAATTACAAGGCCCCTCAGAATAGTTGTGCGAATACTCGTAATTGAACCATAATAGGTGGAATCAATCGTGACAGCAACAGCCGAATAAATCGTGTTTTAATGCGAATGGCCTCACGACAAAATAACTGCGCGTCATTTGTAGAGCGTTCTGAAGTTTTAGTTTGTTATAAAGAGTGCTATTCTGGGCGGAAATTTCCAAATCCTTTTAAAGTTTTATCGTAAAAGGCGTGTGACCGTTTCAGTATTTTTTCCCATTACCGCTCGCATTCCAAAAATTGAGAGACAAATTGTGAATTAAAATACCGACCCCGGAACGTCAGCATTGAATTGGTAACTGGATGTTTCAGCACACAATTTTTCGCTTTACTTATAAAATTTTGAAACCAGCAAATACACAGAATTATGTAATTCCAATTTGCTAAGTATCATATACAAGTCATTATAAATACAATATTTATTGTTAAGGTGTTTCGTATTAATATTATTATACTAATTTAAAGTAATACGAGTTTTCATTTTCTACTGAGATAAATGTAACGGTCTGAAAACAAATGATCTTTCTTATATTCCCGCTTACGCATTAACATCTCAATTATTGATCGCGTGAGCAAATTTATTGCCTGCTCCAGAGATAATTTCACACAGTAAAATAAATACGACAAGGCGAGCAAGGCCATAATTAAGAATTAAAGTTCTGCTCTTCCCGAAATTGTCGCGAGAAGCCTGAGGACATCCGTGATTTATAACTCGCCAGTAATATTTCCAGTTAAATTGAAAATGTTAGTGAGAGCTCAGGGAAGATTAATCGATAAGCGATCGGGGTACGATCGCCTGCATAAATAATTAGCATCCACTGATACGCCGCGCATAATGTCAGGATCACAGCGAGTTAAGAAAAACAAAGTCAGTTTTTGCGTTTTATACGAAGTTGAACTTCTGTTCAACGCTGTTTTTACGCATATTTCGGTAGCAGATGTCGATTGAAAACTGTAGCTGTGCTACAAGGAGGTCGAAGCCAAAGCGAAGCGCTCGACAAGTATACGGGAAAAAAACTCGTAGTGTGACGGCGGCGAGCGAAACGGGGTGCCGTTTTTGTTGAGGCCCGTCAAAGCTCAGTGTCGCGCGGCGCGTCGACCACTCCACTGTGGCTCCGTCTAATTGGACGTCTACCTGTTGCCTCGCCTTACTGCTTTTTTCAGTTCCCGGCGATAACACTCCGTGCTCCGTGATGAGCTCTCTACGTGAACAGTTTCGTAATATCCCGCTTCATAATCTTCTGCCGTTCTTTTGCGTTTTCATACAGAAGTGTTTTGTTTTGAAATTGAGTCAGTATTTAAATAAGGTATGTTGTAGCAAGCTGACCAGCGCATACACTAAATCGCAACCTAAACAAGATAATATCAGCAGTCGAGTTATACACAAAAACCAGCAAAACACACATGATCTGACAAATTTAAAATCACATATTCACTCTTTGTTAAGAAATTACTTGTAAAAAATGGAAATACAAGTAACAACAATTTAAAAAAAGAAGAAAATCGCAGGCCTGGTTTTCTAAAACAATTCTGTCCCATTACATTTTCCATGAGAGGAGACTATATGGAGACTTAAAACAAAGCAAAATTATAGGTTAAAGTATGAACATTTCAGTAATCGAAGAATTAAGTTGGCCAAATACCATAGAAATCAAAGTCGGTAAGTGTTAAGTAGGTACGTCATGCTGCCTACATTTAGTTTATGGGGGATTATTGAAACGGATAAACGGCACGGTGGCGTCACCGTTCAGCCGCATGATCATCAGTTATTTTCGTGCGTCTCTCAGTCGTCAGTCTCTTCAGTGATCATCGGAGCGTGTCGGAGGTGCGATCAAGTGCGCGACCGACGTCGTCACTCCGATGCGTACGGCGATTCTCCACGCGCACCTTCACCGCGCAACCGACACCGGCCGACGGAAACGCAACTCGGTGACAGCAACAAAAACTCACTTACATTTCATTCACGTTTTTTCCCACCGCCTCACTTGACCGTACGAACAGGTTTTCGACGTCTATTACGAGCCTGATTGGATTAGAGTAATTCCATAGCGCGACTGGACAATCGGGCCAGCGCGACAGAATCCAAATGTTAGAAATTGATTTTGATTTCTAAATGCACTCAGGCCAAGTTAAGCTATTAAGGTACCTACATAGATGTATAATACAGTTTTGAAAACCAAATAACTTGCTTCTCAATGTAAATTTATGGTCTTGAAATCAAGGCACGCATAGTCTCCTGAAATAAACCAGGATAAAACTACAGAAAGGAAGTATTAGATCTAGATCTAGACTAAAATTCTGTTTAGTATTAGACCTATTTGAAATTGGCAATTTACTTACAGTTACGTTGAGGATTGAGGTGATCGCCTCTTGTATAAATGAGCCGGCCATCACACCTGTCCTACCGAAACACGAATATCCTAAAAACAATTAAATACTTCACTGCACAAATGGGTGGAGGAACAGCCCCGGGCGAACCGTACATGGGTTCAACCGACCAAGAAAATAAAGACTTCATGTTTATTGTAACATAATTAGCTACACGTCAAGTGTACCAGAAATACTTTTTGCATAATCTGCGAAACTTCTCTTACAGGCATTGTTCGAATGACACTTTTAGAACGGAACGCCAAAACCAGTGAATGTGTTTCTAAAAAAATAGTACCTACCTAACATACCACCACTTTCTATCATCATCATTATAATTATTTTTTTTTAAATATTTATGTAGGTACTCATCACCAACCCATAACCGACTTTAATTATACTACGGCTACTTAAGCTTACCCTGAGTCCTGTTTGCGGATGATTAGAAGGAAATATAGTCAGAATGTCTAAAATTATATAAAGAAGAAGTATGGCTGTGTTGTCCTTAAATAAATGTAACTAGTTGATTTCTAGTAAATAAATAAACGCTTATAAATAAACAATACCTCTATTCGTTTCTATCTACCATACGTCCAAGTAAATAAATAATACTGCGCTCCTCATAGAATGAGAGGCCATAGTATTCAGACTTAGGTAGACTTCACACGCCTTTGAGAACCTTATGTAGAGCTCTCAGACATTTTATTTTATTTTACATGGTTACTTTTATATAGGTATACGATACAGGAGTACGTGTAAACATATTGGTAATAAATAACAGATAAGAGTATTATAATTAGTTATACTTCAAATTAGGAAGGGGCGCTGTGGCCAATGGCCCTGGTTTCTATTATGTAAACCAGCTATTTTCAGAAAGTAACTTTTGGTACACGTATAAATATGTCTAGATCTAGGTAGCTTTCCGTAATATTGTTAATCAGCCTCAAAGCCCTGGGGAGAAGGATGTTTTCTTTCATCGCCACTTCCATCTACTTCCTTCTACTTTCTATAGTGTAGATCAACCAAGACATAAACCACATAGGGTTTAGGATAAGCGCCGGCAACATAGTAAGCGAAAATGATGCATACACTTGGAAGATTTGTGATCACAGCCGTCGATGGAAAGTAGACCGACTTATCGCTTCAATAGCGTTTTGTATCTTAAATTGTGAAACACGCCGCTAGCGAGTAAATTTTCACGGAAAGCGTATGTTGTTACGGGACCAAGGGATAAAGGAAATACGTACACCGAAGGACAGCGGATAACCGCCAAATAACAACAGTATTACATTCCTTTTACGTCTATGGACGTTTTCCACAGAATGCTCGCATGTATGCATTTGTGGGCATGGACATTACATAATGTTAGTTTACGATAAACATCTCAAATTGCTCTAAGCATCTGCGAGCTTAATCGACTAGGTACTAATTAATTGATAATTGCTATCGCTAGTATGTAGGTAGGTACATGTAATAGTTATTGTTATGGGCATATGGCGCTAAGGCGCGTTTTCAATCAAATAACTACTACTCCAAACCCTTTTGATATGGTTGGTGTTAAAAACATCCTTAGTTCTCACCTCGAGTTACCAGGTGGTGTAAAGTAGAGGAACTCTGTTACCATGCGTCTCATAATCGGAATCTGGAGTAATTTTATAGCTCTAGCAATACATTCTCAAGTATGTAGTAGCACTTCCAGGTGGTTGAACCTCCATACGGACGAACCAGTACCATGATTAAAGCTATAGTAGTTAATATAATCAGCTAGATAAAACAAGAACCAGACACTAACCCATTAGATCGAGGGTGCACGCAGCTTCATCGCCACATGTGTTGGTACACCTCCACTATGCTCCCTCCCTTATTCGGGCTGACGATAAGCAGCGGGTGGCCGCACGATCGCCCCCGCAGCTGTGGCCACCGACCATTGTTTTGACGTGCCGTTTGATTTGTGCGCGAGCGCCGCTATCGATCTGCCCGCGTCAATTTATTGCCCTTTCTAGACATTCGCGCGCTGCCCACAAATTAGAGAGAACGGTCGACCTAGTTGTCGATCCTATACAATTAGATTGTCGCGATGCAACGATGCAACGCCTCGCCACATTCTTACGATTTCAACGATCTAGGGTCCAAAAAAAATTTGTCAGCATTATGATAAATAAGTGAGTGGGTTGTTGATATTAACGTTTGTCACAGATAAATATACCTCCGGCACTGGTACTCATACAAGCAGGAGCGGAATGGTTGCAAACGAACTTTCAACGTAGAAACTTGTCACATAAATTGTGCATACCTACTATAATTACTAAGTCAAAGTTAAGTTGAATAGCTGAAATATTGTTAATAGTAATCGAATCGACACTGAGTCATATCTCGACCTACATTTACAATCGAACTATTAAACAGTAGTTCAAATCTTAATCTAAAACTTTAACTGAATGACGAAGATTTATCACATTTTAATTAAAGGCCTTACGCCTTTAACATTTAGACTGATGTTCCAGACAGTATTTGAAGCAATAAGCCATAACTTCATCTCAAACACAAAATAAATTAGTACCTACCTACTTACTCCGTTTCAGTATTGAAAAATTGAGTCATCGGCGAATGGCTCTGCTAATCAGCTTGAACACGTAATCGTACGAGAGTTCCATAAAGGTAGAGTCATAAAATTGGCACTAAAACCGTAATTAATGTACCCACTACTCATTATACGCAGCGCTGCGGTGGTGGCGATGCGAAGGAACGTACACGGTTAACAATCATTCGACCAGCTTCATTACTCTACGAATTGCGCAAACAAACTCGGTATTGGGTAATTGAACGGGGACAAAACGAATAACCTCATTACTCTTAACCCTACACATGTTTTCAACCTTTAACAGTGTGCTTAAAACCTTTGAACGAAGCTTAGCCTTTCTGAACTACAGTACCATGTATCTACCTAACACGGAATCATGTTGCTAATAGAGCAGAACATACAGCTATATTTAGTTACTGTATAAGAGTATGTTACTTTCTTTTCTTGATAATTTGAATAATATTTCCACATCCTTCTTATATTCGAGGGTATTCTAGGTAGTTATAGAATCAGTATAGTTACATGAGATTTGACCAAAAATATCTTGCTATAGAAGTAACGATGTATCATTATAAAAAAAATAAAAACCGACTTCAAAAATGACAAAAATGTCCCATGTAACCTTAAACTAAAAACTTAAAAATAA
>DWMR01000352.1:0-13379 GCA_018245355.1 Dalla costala
TCTCTTAATCGATGTCTACGTTGTAAGAAGTACCTACTGTCCAAATTTCAAGTCTATAGCTTTAGCGGTTTCGGCTGAGCGTTGATAGGTCAGTCAATAAGGACAAAGAGTTTTATGTATATAGATTAAATAAAACATAACGTAAAATGTTATTTTATGATCTAGAATAACATTTTTGGATACCTTAGACATTTTAGTGACATTTTTCGTAGAGATTTGTATCGAATTCGACATTATCTCTACAACGCGAGAATTGCCTCCTAACCGTGCGTTTGATGACGTCACACGGTCATTTTGCGAGCGCCAGCGAACTCTGCTGTTTAAACCGAGGTATACTGTTTTATCCAAATTATAAAACCTTATAACTTTGTAAATACGCATCGTATGGAAGTGAAATAAAAACTATTGTTTTCATAGTAATGATATCTGTAATCGTGTGGGGTGAACATCAACCTTTTTTTTAAAATTTTCCAAGCTCATTGTAATCATTTGGGTTCCACAAGCATTATTATTATATAGCCCTTTTATAGGGTTATTAAACGGGGACTTTGCATTATTTTCCATATTACCCGATCGTGCGACCCACACAAAGCCCCGTCCACACCACGCGCGTCAAGCGTGAAGCGACTGAAGACAGATTAGTGTTGCCAGACGTCCTGTACTTCAGGCATAATTTTAAAATGTTTTAAACATTTTGTAACTTAGTCAGAAACAAAATCTGGCAGCACTAACTGAGACGCCTTAAGCCTTTGAGCATGAACAAAAAACGACCAACAAACGGAACAGACCGCTCGCGGCTAGGAGCGCGCGCGCCAACACGTGTGCTTGGATTGCGCGCGGCACGTCCCACACGCACGCGATCGGAGCGCGGTGGATGGACCAGTGTAGATCCGGCTATTATGTATTAACTGGACGTTTACTAATAGTTACTAACAGTCCTAACACCCACAGTTCTATGTCCAAATAATATTCTTATTAACACTTAATACCTACTTAGTAACACTACACTACTCCCTTGTACTATTCTAAGTTTGTCACCGAAGTCCATGGTAGGTCCATAAGGTAGGACTACATACACGTTTGCTGTTCCCATAACATGAAAAAAAAACTAGAGGCATCTTGTCTGCCTAGTTGTTACCACCGAGTCGGCTGACCGCGTTTTGTGTCTGAAAGCAAAGGCGAGGTGCCAATTTAGATTTATTTTATTTCCTATATGAGAACAATTTACATTTCCTACATGGATTGTAAATAGACACGCCTAAAGAAGTGTATCCTTGTTCTTTTGTAATACATACATGGCAATAGCGCGCAGCTCAAGTATCAGGCAGGCGGGTTTTCTTTTATATGCATAAGCCCGGCCCGGGGCTACATTTAAAGGTATTGGCGAAAGTTCGCCTTCTCGCGCCATTGAGCATTTAAATACAATCGAAGTTTGCCCTCCGCGGTTTCGTTGTATTTTGTTCTTAATCGCGTTTACATAATAACCATTGTACAATAGTTTATATTAATTATCTAAAAAGAATTGTGGTAGTATAAGATAAGCTTTCCTGTACAGGGGTGACATAGTCATTCTTTGACGAAACCCCCTAAAATTAAAGATTAAAAAAAAAAAAAAAAAAACCATGTAATATTTTTTAATGAAAGCTAAACAACTTTAAAAGAAAATCAAAATACCATAATGAAATAGTCAGTGTAGGTATCTATATGAATCTTATTATAGATGATCAAGACTGTACGATTTGAGAATTCTTGATTTCTTTGTCCTGTGCTGGTTGTTTTGGCTCTATTTTTCGCCGTGTAAATATGTGCAATATTGCCCTACAATCAGGATACAAGTCATATTTGATTCTAAGTATATCACTCTTAATCCTCATTGCCACACTATCTTGTCTGAGCATTATTTGTACATCTTCTTCTTCTTTCAAATTACGCAGATCTGCAGCTCTTATTTTTAGGTCACATCTGTCTACACCATCAACCTAAAAGAATCAAAATTATTTTATTAAGCCTTCCAGTCCTGCATTAACCTTTGCTACAAGAACTAGTACTTACTAGTACTTACTTTACATTGGAAAGAGAGTTCGTAATTGGAATCAACCACTGGCCATTTTTGCTCAAGTACATTTTTACTCCAATTAATGTATGGTGAATCATTACATATTCTTTCAGGTGCTGAAAGAAAACCTGCCCACAATTCTGAACAAAAATGAGGTGTTACTGGAGAAATCATAATTATTAACTGTGCTAATGTTAGTTCAAACTCCATACTTTTTGCAACTATCTCGGATGGTACATTATTCTGTAACAAGCAATTAAAAACTTCAGTTGATACATAACTATAAAAAATATTATGGAGAATTTTCAGCCTTAGGCAGTTTAGGTTTCACTATGTTCGTTAAATTTTATTACTTAAGAAGCAAACAACTCCAGTTAATACCGAGGAATCGAACTTCCTCCAAATAGGTCTTAAGAAATGGGCTTACTGCTAATATTGCACATACTTAAATTAAATGATTCATTAATAAAAAAAAACTTTTTGGTTTCCTTTATATGAATGGAGAGCACTCATAAATGAGTGCCCGTGTGGAGAGTGCATTAGCCTTTGATATGACATTTTATAATAAACATAACTTACTCTTAAAAGGTTTGTTAAACTTTGAAGCCTCGATATTCCCACACTGAGTTTCTGGCTATATCTAAAATGGTATGTTGCTGTAGCTATCAGGTAGTTTCTAGTGTCCCACATTTTCTTTTCAAATTGTTTAAACTCTTCATAAGTTAACTGTTTGGTTCTGCCACCAACTACATTATTCCGATGCTTCAAAAATTCTCTCATTGTAATCCATAGCCGATGCTGCCAATTTAAGACACCAGGCAATGCTGTTGAATGAAAATTATTCATTATAATGTTTATGTTACTAGCTGTTGGCCGCGACTTCGCTGCTGCACATAAGCTGGTTATTTTGTGATGGAGTAGCCTTATATTATGTCCCTTTGCAACAGAGATAGAAATGCACCAGATGAAGACGGAATTACTAATGAACTTCTTAAGGGAACTTCTACTCCATATGAAAAATTATATAATAATATAATGAAATAAATCCTTTTTTATTAAATGAAATTCTCGAAAAGTAACTTATAAGTAATACTAACTACTAAATAACTATAATGTACTGTAGTTGTCTATTTATAGAAACAAATAAATCTGAATCTTACTTGCATCTGACCAATGCCGACTTGTCGCTGGAGGCACATCAGCAAGCATTAACAGGCGAGTTGTATCACATCCATAAGTAGACAAGAGTCTTTGAGGATTTTCACCATTATATTTGGATTTACTCATCTTTTCCCATTGCACAGAAACTGCTTCACCAGTTTCTTTTTCCTTAAACGTTTTTCCAATTTTTTCCACATTTTCGACAGGAATATATTTTCCTGTTGATTTGATTTTATATGATTGTCCCATTACCATGCCTTGGACTAACAGTTTTTGGAATGGTTCTTCTGATGGTGTCCAGCCAAGTGAATGTAGAAAATAGCTCATAAAACGAGCATAATACAAATGAAGAACTGCATGTTCTTTGCCTCCAATATAGCAGGTAACTGGAATCTTTCCAATAAGGTTTTCTTTGTTAAATGGCACTTTGTCATTATTTGAATCTAAATATCTGTAATAGTACCAAGATGAATCAACAAAAGTATCCATAGTATCAGTTTCTCTTTTTGCATTCCCTAAACATTTAGGGCATTTACAGTTTACCCAATCATGTAGCTTAGATAATGTGTTTGTACCAGTTTCTGATTTATTTATTTCTGGCAACTGAATAGGAAGATCCTCATATGGCACTGGTACTGCTCCACATTGGCGGCAGTGTATTATTGGTATTGGGGTGCCCCAGTATCTTTGCCTGGATATTAGCCAATCTTTAAGTTTAGAGCTTACACAATAACCTCCACAATCTTTACTTAGTGCTAAATCAACAGCCTCTTTATTTTCACATTTAATATCAACATTTAAAATTTTCTTGGTCAGGGGAATATTCAGTGCCATTGCCAAATTTTTATCTTTCAAATCAAGTGAGGCACAAGCAATGTATACATCTCTGCCTTCGGGATATTCCAAGTCATCATTTACAATTATAGGCATATCCAAATTCGTAACGGGATTATAACATTTTAAATAATCCAGTTTTGAGCTATTCAGTTCTTGCAGAAGCACATGATTTGAACGCATGGTAATAAATTCACCATGAATAAATTTATATGGATCACATGTCCAGACATCAAAAGACTTGTTATTGTTACCAGTTTTTAATTTGAATGTAACAATTATTCCATTACATTCCCCAATCCAATGTTTTTGCAAATTGATAATGTCATTCCAGTTTTCTAATGTCTTGCTGTCAAGTCCATCATACAATCTTTTAGCATATTTGGTCGTTTTTATAAACCATTGTGTTAGAATTTTTTTTTCAACCTTTGCTCCTGACCTCCAGGAGCATCCATTTTCATCAACCTGTTCATCTGCAAGAACTGTTTTGTCCACTGGGTCCCAGTTGACATGTGCCTATAGAAATAATAGATAATTATTTTTTTATTTTTTTATGTAGTTAAATTAATAAGAAACAGACTCAACTAGGCTGAGCATTTTAATAAAAACAAGGACAAGTTTTACTACAAGGATAATCTGACACTAGGACTAATTCATCCTTTGGTTCTATACCCAAGAGTTCATTATCTAGAAAAAAAAATTATAGTGCAATTGGTACCACTTTGGGTAAGAAACACTGAATTTATTTGTAAAGATAAAAATATACCCCATGTAACTAATGGATAGTATAGCTTTCTATCAGTGATTTTTTACAATCAGATCACTAATTCTATTTCCTTTTATCCAATGCCTTTATAATATTAGTGAGAATTGTTATAAATGTTCATTCCATGTTAAATAAATTGTTTGTTAAAATGATTTCTAGTTACTTACTTTACTTTGATAAGCCAAACCATTTTCATGTAACTTTAAAAATATATACTGTGTCCATTTGTAATAACCAGGGTCACAGGTATTGACTTCCTTATCCCAGTCAAAATTAATCCCTAGTTGCAGAAGTTGTTCTTTCATTGTCTTTATGTTTGAATCAGTCCAGATGTGGGGTGGTATGCTTCTTTCAATAGCAGCATTTTCAGCAGGCAAACCAAATGCATCCCAACCTATTGGATGTATGACTTTTCTGCCATTTAGTTTATGAAATCTTGCAATGGTATCTGATATAGAATAAACTCTCACATGTCCCATGTGCAAATTTCCTGAAGGGTATGGAAACATTGGTAGCACATAGTAGTGTGGTCTATCTGCATGCTCAGGAATTGTACTTAACACTTCATTAGACCACCGCTTCTCTATTTTCGATTTTATATCAGCAGAAATATTTTCATCCTAGCAAAACAGAAATGGATTAGACAGATTAGAAACGGAGTTGGTGATAAGTAAATAATAAACTAATAGAAGAATTAATAGAAGCATGTTGGTTATTTTTATAACTTACCCAATAACCTAGACAACTTTTGTGTCTTCGAAAAAAAAGAAAGATTCTCTTTTTAAAGTGTAAGGTATATTTTGATTTGGTCCAAGTCCCAAGTGCATATCCTGACATTCTAGCAAAATCCTTATTTTACCGATAAAATCCAACAAAATAACATCAGTTCGGCATTAGTATCATTAGCCAAATTTATTTTGGCTAAAATAAATGTAAATAAATTCTCCAATGAAGTTACGTCGGTATGCGTTTTACGTAAACAGTAGCTTTTAAATTAGATGCAATATAAATTTTATAATATCTTGAATCACTTGAATGTTTGCAATTGGTATTTTTAATTCATTTATGTTTATTTATTTGATAATTTGATTGCTTAACTGAACTGCCCCATTGGACAAAAATGTTTTCTGTTCACGCCTTGGGTAAAGCAAAGCGTATAATAATATCATATGAGTAGAGTTTAATACAAAGAGTATAATCTATAGTAGTGTAATCCACAGGTGTAATCTATATGGAAGTTTAATAACACAAATAGATGTATGTTAATTTAATGTTATTGACCATTTCACTGGGTAATGACATTAGCCGCTTACAAGTGACGTGCGGTTGACGTGCGGTTACGCTATGTGTCAATGTCATTACCATACTTTACATATGACACTACTAATATGGAGGCAATTAGTGGAGGTTTTCAACTTAAAATATGACGTAAATTTTTTTTCTCTAGCTCTTCAAATGCCTGCACTGTAAATTTTTAAAGATTCCTAAAAATGTCCACGCGCTATTTTTTCCGTGAAGTTCACTTGCGCCCGGTGTGACGTCCGATGACGTCACACGGTCATTTTGCGAGCGCCAGCAAACTCTGCTGTTTAAACCGAGGTATACTGTTTTATCCAAATTTTAAAACCGTATAGCGTGGTAAATACGCTTTGTATCGAAGTGAAATAATAACTATTGTTTTCATAGTAATAATATCTGTAATTGTGTAGGGTAAACATCAATTTTTTTTTTAATTTCCCAAGCTCATTGTATAGATGGACAAAATGTATGAGTTTAAGTTTTTAGTCCTATATAACTATTTTACTAGGATCCTTTAGAATTGTTGTATGCAGGTTTTACTGTACATAAACTGTAAGTACCTGTACTTACTAAAAAATAATAACACAAAAAGCAAATTAATAACACAATTATATGCTTACCATTGCCATGATACCCTAGCAACACATGTAGGAGTATCAAAAATGACCTCCTCTAAAGTAAGCTTCTCACTTCTATTTGCTTTAGGATCATTTCTAAATAACCTTGGATAGTCTATGCAATGCACCAAAAATGATGAGAACCAGACAATGAATATAAATTGCAGTAGATAAAATAGGTCTGACATTATCATGGGATAGAATCCACCACATACATAATATCTATACATTCTTGTAAAAAAGGAATCTAGATCTTCAATGTGGGTCCATCCCTCTGAAACAAAAAAAATTGATTTTAGTACTGTATAAAGCATACAAATATAGCATATATAAACTGAGGTATAATGGTTAGATACAGTATTTAAGCTGATTTCAGATATAATGTACAAATATTGTAAATGGCATTATAGCAAGTTAAATTGGCTAACTAAATGTACTTAATAGAAAATTATATGTACCATAAAATAAAAATAGGTTCATAGAAATATATGGATTTGTTCTAATTAAGGTGGTCAATAAATTATGTAAGCGACCTGCAATAACCAGCATTATTCATAAAACACAACAAAAGTTTTTGCTTGATAATGTGAAAATATATTAATAGTAACAAAGGCCAACTCTGTTTAGAGCTGCATAGAAAATGCATTCGCTTTATTGAAAACACAATTATTAAACTTGCATGTTATCATGTGTGCATGCAAATTTAATTGGTAAACTATTAATTTATGTACTAAACTAAACTAATAAATTATGATGTTATCACAAGTCGCAACAATATAAATGAGACTCATATGGTATTTACATGTATGATCACCTAGCAAAGCATCCTCATAATAAGAATATGAATGCTAGTCTCTAAAAATACTACCTTTGTTTTTGGGTACTTTGTGGATAATGACGTTGGTGGAATCATCATGCTCGTGGTCCACGGTGACCATCGTGGGCGCAGTGCTCACGGTTTCTGCAGCTCTCCCCATTGGCGGGGTTAGTTCGTTGTTCAAAGCGCTATAAGTTATATCACGTCTGCTGAAATGAGCCATTGTTTATCGTCACGTCTCGAGGTATATATTAACTGTCATCCTTTGTATGGGTTGTCTATTTATCTTCTACGCATTCTTAAATTTGGCTCAGAAATATGCAAACTCATAAAGTATCAAAATAGTTGTAAAGACAAAGTAATGTGTGGGTAAACATATATTTTATTGCTTATAGAAAACATGAGGAAACGTGTATAGAATCTTTTAAAAAAAGCAAATTATGTTCAAGGATACAAAGAATTTTGCAACTGTCAAATAAAACGGCACTAGTTTGTACCTACTGATGTACACTTCACAAACTAAAACTAACTAAATGACGAAAACATATAGACGAAAATAAACCAGCCAGACAAAATGACAATTGTGTTTCGTTACACGCACAAGTTTTGGAACGGAACGTACGCTCAGTCGACATTCTGTTGTTTCGCTGTTTGCTAGATGGCCTACTAGTGCTATTTTTATTTACTCATGGAATTTTATTAATAAGTAGGTACATGTTTGGCAATAAATTAAAATGAAAATCGATTCTTCTTTCTGATTTAATTTTAACGTCATGAGCATTGCATTAGAAAAAGGTACATAAATCAAGCTGACAAAGTTGGAGAGGGTTGAGTGTGTCTCGCAACTTATTGCAAAGTAGGTAACTAGTTAACTAGTGCTTGGTACACTTTAATAAAAACCTATTATAATCAAATATGGCTCACGTAATAAAATCTAGTAATAATCAAATAATATAATCTATGCCTACAGAGACAATTTTTCAAGTGGACTTGGTAGCTGGTAGGCCAAATCCGAAACTACGAGGACTATCGAAAAATGCTGTAAATAATCTCGGGGCCGATTTTGATAAAAACGAAAACTGCATCATTATATTTTGGAAAAAACCATTTACCTAGCTGGAAATCGAACACGACGATTTTGAAAAAAAACGCACCCTGTAGTATTGCACCAACCGATAGCGTCCTCTTTATGGATCATATCCTGCGAAGCATTATTATAATTTTATTATGGCAAATCGAAGAAAATGCTATGTTATTAGCTTTTTCTTTTATTTTCATACACGGTATCTTTATCTTTGTATGGAACATTTCGAGGCACTTTTCTACGTAACGTAAAAATCTGTGATAAGTTTTGTGGGGATTCATTACATAGCCACCACAATCAATTAGTGGTCCACTGCAGACCAATACTAACTAACAACTTATGGTGGGACCGCATTCCCGTTTGATACTCCAAATTTACACATATTTGTATACTAGCTGACCCGACAGACTTTGTACTGTCCAAATTTCAATAAAGTTCATAGAAAAAAGTACTTTCAGTTAGTCCTGAATTATTCAATTTTCTGAGCACCTTTTCCAGTTTCTCATCTTCTAAAAACCTTATTCGGACTATTGCGAACACAACAAAAACAGCTTAATCCGTCGATCCATACCAACATCCATACTCAAGCTGATCTTTCATAAATGCGGCCATTAATTTTACTTATTTAAATTTTATAAAATTACACCCATGTCGATTTGTCATGTCCGCTATCTTGGATTGCAAAATTGAACCGATATTCGTGTTTGGCATCCTCAAAAACCTATAAAATGACACCCATGTCGATTTGTCATGTCCGCCATCTTGGATTTCAATATTGAACCGATATTCGTATTTGGCATCCCCAAAATCCTATAAAATGACACCCATGTCGATTTATCATGTGCGCCATCTTGGATTTCAAAATCAGTCGTGCGTACGCTGACAAGGAGTGAAGTGAAGTGAAGTCAGTCAGTTTTGGCCATAGTACGAAGTGCACGTGCAGTGTTTTTGTGTTGCTGTGCGACAATGTGATTATTATGGAGGAAACAAGTGACAGATTTGTGTATTTTTCCATCCAAAAAGATGGTGAAATAAAATTTAAGGAGATAAATGGAAACATCGCAGAATTTATTTTGCCGCGACAACCGGAAACTAATGATTTGGACGTTTATTATTTGCAAAGTATGTTGCAACACTTTGATCCATCGAACAATATTTTTGAAAACGAAATATTGGACGCATTCCCTGTCCTGTCCCTGACGAAGGATAAAAACAATAAATTCTACAAACTATCTGTTTATAGATTACGTGAGTTTTATAAAAATGAAATCGAGGAAGATGAATATATCCAAGCCGCTGTAAAGCATCTGTTTATGTACAGCCTGCTCGCAAATCCAACGAATAAAAGTTTAAATAGGGTCATCAAAGGATGTTTGGACAAAGTGCGGCCGGTTATGTACGAACGAGACTCGGGAGACACAGTAGACTGCGAAGCGTACGAGCTTTCCAGCATAGCGAGCTACGTCCCGACGGCAAGATACAGGAGGATGAAACTTTTGAAAGGATGGATACAGGGTGCTCTGCATTATTATGAATACAGTATTATGTTTTTTGACAATTTATTCGTTGGGTTCGATGATTTTAATGAAAATATAATCGATATAAAAACTAAAGATTTGATCGGGCCCGCGATGTATCCGGGGATAAAGATATCTATCCTTTCTGCAACTTGCGGATTCGAGCTAAGTGAATCTGGATTGTATTACGAATGTGATTTAGAAATTTATAGCCTCAAAAGGGAATGGTTATTTACATCACCAAATAATGATAACGAACGTGATGGAAAAGTGATGATGTTCCGCAATAGAAATCTGAAGATGAAACTTGAAGAAACACTGACACGTACATTTCACAAATACACTTTTCGTTTAAATGACGTATTCAAATGGAATCGATATAATAATGGTGGCAAATTCAAGAGTCATTTCGATACTATGTTTGTATGTAAATCTTCTGAAGAATGTTCTTTATATACTCTATTGATATATTTGGAAGTGGAAGGAGATAGCTTTATGTACATGTATGGAGAAGATGATGAGGAGGTCCAAGTGCGTTTAGAGAGTAATAAGGCTTACATTATTCCACACTGGGTTAAGCACAGAGTTGAAGGTGTGGGACTGAGAGAGTTTATGAAAACAGAAATTGTGTTTAAGAATAAAGGTATGGGAATTACTTATCACGAAACATTAGCTGAAGCTTTCGACCAAAGCTGTTACTACATGTTACAAAGCGTCAGGCACCCGGAATTAAAAGATATCGTATCACAGAACTTTAACACCATCAATGAAGCTAGGTTTTACAAAACCGTATATCTTCCCAAGTTGAAAAGTAACATTTTCTTTTTAAAATCAATAAACAGAATACCTTTGGTGTATTTGTCGACAAACGGCAGTAATATCAAGACGTGTGATCAAAACATTACTTATATAACTGATGGGTTACATTATTATTTTAAGATAACAGCAAAATATAAGGGAGGTAAGCCAGATGTTTCTCCCAATCAAGCAATCGTAATGTTATCCATCATGCAGTTCGATATTCAACCCAAGAAAATGTTCACACGTGTTGATCTAGAAAGCCTATGTGGACATCCTTGTTACGATTATTACGATTCATGTTCACATTTCGACGTCTGCGAAGAAATCACGTACTGGGAACCCCACACCGTTGAGCTCCGACTAGACGAGGCTCTCCCCAGAATTCCATTTCGAACAAATATGGACAAAATTATTAGGTTCGGAAACATATCTGTTCCCGATATTCACGACAATCCCGAAACGTTCTACTTTGCCGCTTGTCAAATTAGTTATGAACCTAATATTAAATTTAACGAAACACGTGTAACTGAAATAACTGCAGCAGGACGTGATGCAGATTATTCGAATGTGAATGTGGAATTTATCGGCCCCCACAAAAATATATTAAAAATTCGACAACGCAGTTTTAAAAATGGCATAGTTATTACCCGTAAGTGGGAAAAAGATACTTAGATGATAAATCTTTTATGCAGATTATGAATAGAAGTTAAGGACAATATTGTTACAAAAAATAAATTTTCATGCACATTATTTTATTTTCAACCACCTTTCCACGATATTATTTAATAGTTATAAAACCAGTGGGACTGTAGAGGGTGATGTATCATGTCATAAGTAGGTATAAGTTATGTAAGTTTATATATACTATACTTTGCTCGGTCCTCCGCCGTAATTCTTGTTTTCCCATACAAACTTTCATCCCTTATACCCCATAAGGTGATGAATTTTAAAATAAAAGTAGCTCTTCCCCAGGATTTAAACTATCTCCATATCAAAATGTCTCACTAATGGTCAAGCGCTTTAGCCGTGAAAGCGTAACAGACAAAGTTACTTTTGCATTTTTAATATTAGTATTGATAGTTAGCGAGAACTACCTGGTTTACTACTGCTACGTGGAAAGAACGTGAGTGTCCGTATTCATTTCGGACGATCCCGATAAATCAACATATTATAAGTAAAGCTACTGACCTACTTAAAGTAAAGTACCTATTGTTAGATAATATTTTTTCACATACTTATATTAGTCCCTGATTGATATGTGAAGATCACAATGTTTTAAACAAGGTTACACTTACATCCACATTACCATTAACGGCGGCGGCAGCGTCTACGTACATTGAAATTAAAAGCGCTCACGCAAACACCCGCGCCTGCCTCAACTCTGAAAGAGTACTATGAATACACATTTATTTTTTACCCCCGACACAAAAAGAGGGGCGTTATATTTGACGTGTCTGTAAGTGTGTATGTGTGTAAGTGTATCATCTGTGTGTTTGTTTATGGCGTTTGTGGTAAACGAATGGACCGATTTTGATGCGGTTCTTTTTGTTTGAAAGCTGACGAGATCGAGATGGTTCTTAGCCATAATTTATGAAGATCTGTTCAGGCGTTTAAATGTAAATAAATAATAAATAAAATGTTTATAAATAAATTCAGATTCATACTTTAAACGTGCGTTGTTGTATACGCGAGTAATTTGAGAAGAATGAAATAAAAACAAAATCTCACTCTGTCTCTTTCTATTATTTTTGCTCTAAGTAATGAATGAATGAATTGAATTTGTCTTATGCATGTATGTGTATGAATTTATGAATGTATAATGTGTAAGTAAAGTACCTACTACCATAGTTTGTCACTAACATCATGGGTCTGAAATTGCCTGATTTAATCAATAACAAAAATAACAAATAAAATAACTTTATGAAATAATAATAATTAATTAATAATTATCTATCAGCATTTCAATTTCCATTTTTCCGAACGAAATTCAAGCTACATTAGTACTTATTTGAAACAATATTTAGAAGAGAAGAATTTTTATTTGGAACAAAACAGAAACAGTATCTATCTATACAAAACAAAACACACACACTATGTAGGTATTGTACTTAGGTATACAATACTATCTACACATATTTAGCTTTAGAAGTCCACATATGGCTTTTGAAATCTAGACGATAAATGGGCCAATTTTTGGCACGAGGTGGCCATTTGCCAAATAGCTCTAAGTTGCGCGAACGAGAATTCATGTCCAGAGTGCGCCGCCTAATTGTTAAATTCATACGCCTGTTCTGTTTATAAATTTTAATGTTATACGTATAAAGCTGGACAACGAAATTGTGTTCCTATAGTGTAGTATCAACCTTCCGAAGCGGCGGTGGATAAAAAATGTATTGACGTTCATCAAGTGTATGTAAATACCATATG
>DWMR01000353.1:0-13374 GCA_018245355.1 Dalla costala
TTCCAAAGATTACCCCGTACAAACATACATACATACATACATACAAACATTACCTCTTTATAATATTAGTATAGATTTAGCGTTAGTTAGTAATAGGACTGTGGGAGTTTTATTTTTTTATTTTAATATTTTTTACATCCCCCTGATGTAACGGACGTGTCGGACTGTGGGAGTTAGAATTATTAGTGTAAGTTAATCGTGTTAGAAAATATTGGTAATTCCAGTTAGTAATCGTTAGTAGATACCTATTTATTCTTTGAAGCTGGACACAGAAGCGTTGCTATCCCTGAGCACTGAGGTGATCGTCACCACCATCCACCTTTCCGATCGAATCACAATCGTTGCAAAACAGTTATTTCACGGCAGAAATTGGTGCGGCGGTGTTACTGCCTCGAGCGAACCATATACAGGTTCTGCCACCTGGTATATTTTATGACGCAATACGTCTTTAAAACAGCACTTCATCTGCAGTCTTCAACTTATTAAAATTGCTGGCCCCAAAGCGTTTGAAAGTTAGGCACGCATAGTCAGTCAGTTAGTCGAGTCAATAAAACGAAGTGATTCATACTCTCGCCTATTTCAGGGGTCTATTCTTGATGTCTAGTACCCGTACGCTGCCCAACAGCATATCACACCAAACGATATTTTATTTGCCAGTAACAAACGCGCTAGATGAATCTGGATATAGATGGATGATATTCTGTGAATGCCATAACGATTTCAGATATATTTTACCTATATCATAATAAATAGCGCTGGTGAACTGGGGATTAAACTGGGGGGTTCTATGTATGATCGCATGCAACAGCTTTAAGTTGGAAACAATATTTTTGCTAACCTCTCATACTTCAGTAGGTAGGTATCACAATTAATTAACTCAATTAAGTCAATACTTTCAAATGCATTGATTTCGGTAGTGAAATTAATGTCACTGCATCCGACTATAAAAAACTTTGAGGCAGAAATTGCCCCCCGAAACGCGTTAACGTTCGGCTTAAATTGAGTTGTGTGGAAATTTACTACTGGAACTTACGAGTAACTGGACGAGTCGAATATCATCTACCAATTGTCGGGTGACATTTACTTCTTTTTTAATTTGTTACTATCGTTTAAAACCCAATTCATTTCAATGAAATCATTAAAAAATGGGAGAAACTTAATTAATTGTGAAAAAAAAAAAATTTGGTGGTAGATTAGGTGTGCTGGTGGTTAAGCCTGTATAGTGTATAACCAACACCACACCCGTTTCCGTTAACAAGATTTTGAAGCTTTGACAATCATAGAATACTTATCTTGTTTTAATCATTTACTAATTAATATCTTTCTGCAAAAACATTATGTAACATTGAAAATGCTTTGGTAGTTTTTGAATGTAACGAGGATGAAAAGACTTGCTTTCGGGATATACATTCTTGCTCTTTTATAAGAATACAAAAAAATTTCATAACAATACGATCAGTAGTTTTAGCGTCATTAACATAATACACCCATCTAGCCTCACAAACTTACGCATTTATAATATCAGTAGGAATAGGAAGTAGAATGACTAAGTGAGTGTTGTAGGTTTGTTGGTTTACCTAGACACAGCAGTGTGTCAGCCGAGTTCAGAAAAGAACGAGCGAGTACTGGCAGTGTGTATATTTACAACACGAACAATTCCGAGCCTGTTTTGACCCCCCCCATATCTCAAAAACCATTAGACTTAAATACTTGCAATCTTTTGGACATCTCAAATTTCATTTACATACCTACTATAGTTCTTGAATTATTAACGTCTGAAAAGTGTCATTTAAGTTATAAAGTTAAAGCTATAAATTCAATATCATAACAAATTTTCTTTTAAATGAAACAAAGAACGTTGTACATTTTTATGCCTATGATTAAGGGAACTGCTATGGAACCTGGCATCCGATAGTTTTCAATTATTTTATTGGTGACGCCGACCATCCCGAATGTCGTAATGGCGCCTTATTAGCTTCAGAGGAATAGTGCTGACTAGTCAGCACTAGGGGGCGGTATTGTAGGCGACAGCCGTGCGTTCATTGCATACACGTTCCAGGTGTGTAGGTTTATATATTTGTATTATTTTTTTATACTTATATTAAACCTATTTTGTAAATATTCTTTCTTTTTTATGAATTTATGTTCTTTTCTATTAGTTGATGTCAAAAATTGAACGTGTCAAGGAAGTGTGATTAAAATGGCTCTCTACAAAAGACGTGTTTTCATATAGATATTTTGCGGTGGTTTATAAAAGTGGTATAAATTATTATTATTTATTTACTTATTAATTTATACATTACCATCACCTACTGAACTTGGCCCCTTTTTCACATTTATCTTGTTGTTGGGTCCTTCTTTCACTTTTGCATAGAGATAGTTTATGAGCCGGATAGTGTTATAGGCCGTTTTTTATTCAGGAAAAGTGCACGGTTCCTGTGAGACAGATGCGGGAATCTTATGCAAGCGGGCCCGCGGTTAATGTCTCGTACCCTTATAAATTAAAACCGCAACGTGACGAAACCTTAGCAAAACAATAAAGTTACGTAATATAGTTATGATAACAATTTATCAAGAAACGTAAGCCCATGGTGTTAATTAGTTTGATCCGATAGAGATACGTTAACTATAACGGTCACTAATTAGTATGATAACTATAGAACGGATATCAACTAGAAGTGGCAAGCGAGTGTGATGCGCGAGCTTTCCATATTATGTTTATTTACTTATCACTTACCAGGAGCGCAGTTCTGGTATGATTTTAATGTTCCGACATTAAAATCTGTTTACATCTGATTTACTTTCGGTTTCAATAAAAATCATTAGCCCTTAATTTTTCTCCCAAATGCTTCTGTTGTAGGTATTGTTGTATGATTCTGTACACTTGTAGATCTGAATTGCTTTAACAGTTCCATACAAAGTGCCTCTTCAGATTGTTTAACTTACGTCTTTATCTACGTATGTTATGCCATTTGGCTGTAAACTGCATAGAAAATTCCATTTGTGTTGCCTTTGGAAAAATCCGCTGAATTACGAGCTCCAATTATTAACTTCCTAAACTCTTCACATATCGTTAATTAACCTTTTTTAATTAGGTAGTTAACCTTCAATGATTTTAACATAATGTTGCAGCGTTTTTGACATCCAAAATTTTAAATATTTTTTAGTTTTTAGGCATTTCTATTAATTCCTTATCTGTTATCTGGTAATAACCATTTGCATGTCGCTTGCTCCTCAGCTGTCGGTTACATCTGCTTGAGTATTAGCAATCATTAGAAAGTTTATAATTAGATGCAAAACCGATAAACCTTAATAAATTCAGTAAAACACCGTGTATCGAGTTTCGGTTCGATTTTTCCATTTGGTGGAACGGAGTGAAAACGAAATTAAGATCAGGCGAAAATTAGAAACTACTTAGCTTTAAAAATTTGCAACATTGCAATGTATTTGCTTCAGAGTATTTCGATCAATGGTTATGAAATAATATTTTTCTTGAACACTACGATATTGATATTGTGCCATCTAAAATTACATCGACTTAACTCCGGATTCAAATAAAGGTGAAATTTTTTTTGGTATCGCATTTTTGTTTTTGTTAGAAGGTATCGCTGCGAGCATCTACTAGTGCTAAAATAAAAATCTAGTCAGCTCCAATTATCAATATTTTTAGAATTTGATACAAGAAACTATGAAAAGGTATTTGCTTGATTTTCACATAAATTACCTACCCTTAACAGATCTGGAGTACCGCCATTTGTGCATGTCGTTCCTAAATAATCTATAATCATAATTAAAATGTATCCATTAACTAAATTTAATTTTAATACGTCGACGTCAGGAATTCGGAACAAAGTTATAAAATTTCATGTAATTTAAATAAATTCCAAGGAATAACTTAACTATATCGGTCAGTTTAGGTCGAAAGCGTACACTTTAGTTATTAAAATAAATTTGTGTCAAAACAAACATTTCGTATACTTAGTAGTAAGTTAATTGATACTGGTTGATTAATCTTTGATAGGCACCGATCGCTTTTCTTGTTATATAAGTACCTACTGGTTGTTTTATTTTATTTGTAAGGAGAGAACTATGCCCTGCAGTAAACACCTCAAAGGTTGTACTCAAATACGACTAGTAAAGAATGGGGGGGGAAGAACTAGACGAAAATCTAAGTCAGCAAACCTTGTTCCCCTCAGGCAAAAGCTTTTACAACTAGTACGAACCCTTTCGGATTTTTGGGGTTTTGTATGTTCAAAAGTCATTGTGTAGGTACATGATTGCGTTATGCGCCCTACATTATTAGATACCTACATCTACAAATACTATTTCTATAATATTTTCCTCCTAATATTCCAATTCTTTATCACGTTAGCGTTGAAACTTCCGATTGGTTAAAATACAAGTGCTATTAAACTAAAATATGACTCTTAGCCTACTTTAATCTTGTCTTTCGGATCTCATCAGATCCCGCCTTACAATTAAACGTTCCGAAATTCGAATTGGATTAAGCATTAAGCTTTCTTATGGGAGACATAAAATCGTTTCGGCTTCGTTACGCCGACCACTCGGATGAATAAAGACGTAATTAAAAATAACGCTCCCAATCTCCGTGTATACTCTTCGGCCAAATAATTTCTCGATAATCGCCTAATAAAGGAAACACTTACTCTGGTGTAACATGCCGCATTAAAATCTCTTGTTTAAGACGCGTAAACATCGGTTTTAATATCAATTTCGGTTTCAATTTCAAATGTTAAGAAATAATTTGGTAAGAAAATGAACATATTTAGACCCTTTTCGGCGGTATATCGGTTAAATAAGTAATTTACACCATTCGTAATCAAAAGTTAGACTGAGACACATTTAATTAACTAAAGGTTCGTGGTTCATGACTTTGATTTCCTACTCGGGAGGATCCGGGGTTCAAGTTCCGGGCACGTCCTATGACGTATGACTTTTCTAAATCAAATGCGTTTTAAGCAGTTAGATAAATATCACCTGCTTTTACGTTGAAGGAAAACATCGTGTTGACACCTATCCTCGTATGCCTGAGAGTTTCAAAGGCATGTGAAGTCTGGCAGTTGGCTGTACCTACAGCCAGTGGGGTGGACTATAGCGTAACTCTTCTCAATATGAGAGGAGACGGCCTCAGTAGTGGGCAGTAGTATGAATGATGATGATGACCGACTATGACTACTACGCTATTTTTAAATGTAAACATATTACTACAAAAGTTAATTAGGTACCTACAGCCGTAATCTTACACGCAAATCAAATTATTGTTGAATTATCTAAATGCCTTTTAACGATATTCCATACAGATTGTCATAGGGCTTAATCAAGCGGCGCGTACCCTTGCATTGTAGCTACTCGTATATCTCAACGACAAAACGAGATGCAAAAAGTGTAAAATTTCGATTCTCGTATAAAAGTCAACATTTGTCATACGGATACGCGAAAAGGAATAAGGAACGCTGCAGAGGTGTTCCGCAGAATGCCGACACCATCAAAGCGCCCGCTTGCCTACGTCTCGCCTCAGATAAGGTTGCCAATTTGAATTTTAGATACAAAATATTATTAATTATGATAAACGTATCTCAAAGAAGAAGGTTGTCATAAATCGCACTCAAGGACAGCCTTTGTGCTGTCTTTGAGTGCGAGTGAGTGTATGTGAGTAATGTGTGTGAAGATAGAAAATTTAATAACTAATGATAGAAAAAGGAACACAAATAATAGAAAAACATTATAAGATGGTTGTGCCTCTTATAATACAGAAAGTGGGTTGTAAGAGTCGTCATGTGAATATAACTAGTTTAAAATTTACATTGTAGACCAACTTTATCAAAGGATTGACGTAGGTAGGTTACACAAAGTAGTTTTTTTCAACACCAAATTTTAAAGTCTGGTACATAGATACATGAAAATTCTAAACTGTAAAGAGACATCTTATCAGAGTTGTCAGCCCTAATTCCACCACACATTCAACCCCGTGTACAGTCCGCTCATCTCTTTAATTGATGTCGGTTTTTGAGTGTACCAATAAGCCGCCAGCGCACGTCGTTACCGCACCTCTGTTCCACTGCGATGTATGGAATTTGTATTCAATAATTTAAACAGCTGGGTGATGTTTTGAGTGCTCAATGGATATTTTATATCAAGCTGCATTTATTTCTCTTATTACACAGATTTTTCTGTAATAGAGACCGGTCTTCATTCTTGCCGTATGACCATAAAGTAAAAGTATTATCGAATAAGTATTGTTTGAACTTTTCTGGCTTCATTTGCATACAGACTCTTATTGAAAGATGAACCTCATCAGATAAGGACTTCCTTTCTGCAATATCGTGTAAAATCATTCCTCAAAATTACCGACTGTTTATGCAGGCTAAACAGGTACTCAAACGATTACCAAAGTTAAGGCACCTATGCTGTGGTACAGATTTGGGTGAGACCACTATCTAGTGGAAACATTTCACGAACTCGTTCACTCTAGGTTATTATCTATGGACAGCATTAGTTCGCTTCGGCTCGGTTCGCTTCCTTCGCTCCTAACCCTTCAGCTATCTCACTGAATCAGGGTGAAAAGAGCCATCTGAAGTGGGCCACTAATCAAAATCTGAGTTACAAACGATCAGCGAAGAAATTAAAAAGTCGTCGAACATGTAAAATGTATGTAGGCTTTTTATGTTTAATGAATTTCCTTTCTTTAGTTTAGTTTCAGTTTTATTGTTTTATTTTGTCGCTTCCACTCGCCATTCATATAAATCTGGCAGTCTCGGACTTGGCAGCGGATACAGGTGTCCCTTGAGAACAATCAAACGAATACGTCAACTCGAATATTAAGAAATAATATTAACCACTTAATTTGTATGGTCCTTCGCTGTGCAATTCTTTTGGTAAAATTAATCTCTTAAAAAAATCTGGGTTATAAATTTATAGTTATACCAATTAATACGATCTAAAATTAATTTTAACGCAAGTAGATACTAACGTAAATGTAATAATTCTTATCTCCAAATTTATAAGTTACGGAAACGGTAATGAAAATGGCAGTTTCAATTTCCAGTAATGGCAAGACGTTATTAGTTATGTAGGTATCGATTGGAGTTACAATTAATGACATAGTAATCTGTCTTATTTATTATTCCGTGGTCCAAATAACTCCGGACGCAGGTGTAACCCAAACACGGATGTTCCACACCCCGTCTCATTTACAAAATGCACGTCGTAAAATATCAAAACTGAAAATTCAAGAACCACGTATCGAATCGGTGCAAATCCCAGGCAAACCTATGACTTTTCTAAGTTTTGTGCGCTTTAACTAATTGAATACTGATATGATTGAATATTGAATATTTTTATATATATTTATGTAGGTACTTATCATTCTATATTACTTATAAGTATATACATTTTAATACTTGCTCAATTGCACTTGATTGACAATGTATCGTACACCCTACCTCATTCTTTACAACTTATATTCTCTTTGTTATCTGCCCAAGGTTATCTGGAAGAAATCGCTTTATAGCGATAAGATCGCCTGTTGTGCATTATATCCAATACCTTAGATTAAGTTTTGCTGTAATAATTTGGTGTACAATAAAGTGTTACCAATAAATAAATAAAATACTTTCGGTAAAGGATAAACATCTAACGTAACGCATATCACAAACGACCAAGACACGAGCATAAATAGTTGTCAGTGAGGGTTGTCGGTATATACCAAATATGTTATGGACAAAGACAGATTAGATGGATAGGTCAAGTTTTAGAAATTGCCATGTAATGTTTTCTGCAGTCAGTTGACAGTAGACTTATCAACAATTTATTACGAAAAATGTTATGACTATTAAAATTGTTTGCTTGGTGTACTGTAACCTAAAACTAGGCATGCTAACTATAAAGCGAGTAAAGTAAGGTTGTTGATAGATACTACATTTAATTTCACATTACCAATATTCTATGGTTCCATAAAATTCTCACATAAAGAAGCGGTGGTTTTCGAAGGGGTGAAATAACAACCCCGAAGGGTCATTATGGTTAATCTGATTACAGTAAAGTGATTTTATATTAAAATGAAATCTGAGATGCCCCTTTTTAACAAAAAAGCGTCTCCAATAGCAAAAAATATTGAGGACGGTTTAATCCGAAACTAATAGCAACAATTTGTTTGGGACTACGTTAATTTTTACATTCCACCGACAACGCAGTCTAAAATTCATTTAAGAGTAATAGTTAGGCGGTATAAAGAAGTTAAGCTTTACCGTTATTAAAACATGCACTAATTTGTAGTTTTTCTCATTGTACACAAACAACAAAACCTACTGTAAACCATGAAGTAATTATAATAGATACATCCTGCTTTAAATATTTTAAAATTTAAAAAAAATGTATTCGTGCAGTCTCAAAATCATTAGGTCAAACAAACAACACCCAAAAATTGCTAGTATTCTAAAGAACACCTGAACAACTGTTATGTTGTGAACGGAGAGAACTTTTAGCAGATTAATAATGTGGGATTTGGATTTTGCGACAATGTATCTTGACGTTAAATAATTCTGTGGTGGAACTACATGTCGCTTGACCGGTCGAACATTACTTTAAACGCCGTATTAATGAGAATCCACAATAATTGATAAGAGTACAATATAAAAACACAACGAATAATGTATCCGTAAGTATGGATTTATTTTAACAACAATTTACAGGTAATGTGGAAAGTTTTAGGCCTGGCGAATACCTAGAGTTAGACTAATCCTACCTAACAATCAGCACTTACGCATGGAAACTGTTAGTTTTTTGTGCCACTACCGACCTCATACAAGCTCATGCGCACATCCAAAAACAAAACATGTGAATTCGTAAAAACATATGTTGCTTAATCTCTTTAGTTGCTTTCGTATAGGAGAGAGCCTCACCATACAAAACTTATATCCCGGAAAAGCTAATGACTTAATTTATAAGAGTAGAAAATTCCGCTTAAACATTATGGCGAAGGAAGACCCCACTGAAGTCAAGACAAGTTTTAGACACAATCACATTGCTCAACTAAAACACAACTCATTTGGTTTGTTTTTTTCTTTTAATTAGCCTACCCCAACCCCAAAGGGCCTAAACATTCCTACTGGATAATTTAAAGCCATGAATAAAGAGCAACATTACAATTGATTTTAAAACCATATTAAAATAATAGATAGGTTCTAGCCGTGAGCAGTTGGGTGTTCGACTAATTCGTTGACCGCCCCTTGAGTAAACAAACTACTAATGACGAATAGATGAGTTGGTTTGTGAAATAAATGGAGCCAGGTTTCTCACTAGCAGCCTTTCCCATCAATCACTACACGAAACTTAAAAGTTTTTATGCCAGTGGTGCCTTACCGTAACACTGTATACGGTTATGTGAAAGGGGAATCAATCCCAAAATAAATATCTTACAAACCATTTCTTGATTCCCTCATGTACCTACTTACTTGTCTATAGTTAATAAGTTAATTAATATTTGTTTTAGTGTGTCAGTGTTATCTCAAAGCAGGTTTTAACATCTCACCACAATACAAAAGTAAATTTAGTTATCCTCAAAGCTGTGATGGTAGGTACGTACTTATACTGGCAATACAATCTCCTTCACGATTTCCGCGCTTCACCGTTGCATCGTGGTCTTAGCTAGGCGACGATAACAACATAGTCTGCAACTATACTAAAGTAAGTGTCCCATCTTGTTTGCAAACCTATCATAACAAAAAAGCATTCATAAAAAATGATTGTTCGTGCTTCTTGATATTAAAGCTTGCATGAGCAATCCTGATAAGGAATGCACTTAAACCGCTGCTTTCATTATGCATTTTAAAAAGAAAAATTAGCGATCCCGTGATAGCTCCTGTTTCATTAAGAAGTAATGAAACTTCCAGTCGGTATTAATTGATGGAGTTATAAATGCATTTGTGTACGCTACAGGTTTCTGATCAATACGCAGTACAGTAAGATATCTTCGTGTTTGCCGATGGATTCGAATATGAAGAAAAAATCCGGACCACTCTAAGTGGATTAACGGTCTCACGTGGCGCGTGGCATGTAACGTAGGGTTATTTGTATTGGAATAAAAAGTCCCTATTAAAGTTAGAATAGAAGAATAAAATATAAAAGATTCTTAATATTACAAAACATTACTGTACATTATGAGTACATTACTGTACATAACCTACTGTTGGGTTGGTATTTGGTTATGTCGTAGGTTCCATGGATCCTGCTTTCTTCACACCAAACTTCATAAGAATCCGTTCAGTAGCTGTTGTTGCGGAATTGATTCATCCATTCTTACAAACGTTCAAATTTATAATAATAATGGGAATTCAAACTTCCGATACATAGCAGTTTATGAATTATCCAATAACCTTTAAATTCCAGTAGCAAACTGACTAGGATTGTAATGTTAATTTTAGGTATAGATCTACTAGGTAGGTAAGTAGATGTTTCGAGAATATTTTAATATTTGTATTTAATGTAATTGAATTTTAATATTTTGAATCACAATATCAATGATGCTTTCCAGGGTCAAAGTTCACTTCACACCAAATTATAATATTAGAAGAATTTGAAAGTATATAAGGTTTTTAGGAACAAACAAAAAGTGTCAATATAAAAACGCAACATGAAATTAACACTACTACATGATCTTATCTAGCAACTACCACTAACCAGAACCGTAAGACTTGGCTTGTCTGTGCCATTAAAACCTACAAAAGCGAAAAATAAGGAATGAAGAAAAATGCACAAGATTGTCTAAAAATTTATTTTGATTACATATAGAATTTGTCGCAGTGAAACGGAATTGCTCTTCAAATGAATAGGCATTTTCCAAATAACATACCGCAGAGCACCGCAGAAGAAACTCTAAATAAACATCAATTAAATTAAATTTTGCTCTCTTAACTAGAGCCTGTATCGGGTAACAACATGATTGACTTGTTTGGCGCGTGTTATTTTGTAATTTGCATTTAGCCACAAATCTTTTAAGGAGACTTGAGAAATAAATAATTCATACGAAGCGACATATTATTTTTATCTTTTACAAATTTATATGCTTCTGCTTACTTACTGGTTTTACAAAATTATACCCTGTAAGTTGTTTTCAAGTTGAAAGCGTTTTGATGTGTTTTAACATTTTAACATGTAGGTACCTCTCTAAACCACTGCTTCCCTTCTGCTACAAAATTTAGGGACTTCAGTGTTTTGTGTAAAAAATGATTTATTATGGACTCCCGCTATTTTTGTTTACGAAGTGATCGCCGAACACAAAGCGGGAAGATCGATATCGCCCCACATAAATGTGTTCGGCATGATGCGAGACTTTTGACACCAAACACAAACGATAACATCTTAAAACATCTAATGTTTTAAACAAACTCTTTTATGTAGGTTAACTTAATTTTGTTGGAATAAAAGATTTATATATTACCTCTCCTTTGTTTTATTTCGAAGCATCCGTGAATACATTTTTTCGGATCTTTTTAATGGAGTTTTGAACATTAGCTAAATGTTCAGTTCGATCAAGATTTGAACGTTTCAATCAAAGTTCAATCAAAATCAATGATAAATATAGGTATTTATAGATGCATTAAAATATTGTCTATTACACGCGATAAGAACAAACGCATAGGAACACATTAGTCACGCATGCTTTACTATGATCGAGATATTTTATCATGCATATGCAAATATGGTTGATAAGCAGCGAAGTGACGGACGGGCGCACGACAACGACTATATACCTAGTCACAGGTGTTCTTGTCTATGGCGCTAATGAATAAAATTTAAGGGGCGCTTCCAACATCATAACATGACTGTTTAGTATACGTCATAACACTGGTATTTACGTAAGTAGGTACTCGTACTTGCACGTACGTAACTCAAATAAATTATTTTATTAACCGTCATTTAACCGTTCGCAGGATGGAAAATTTAAGTTACGGGGATTTACTAGGGGATGAAAAAGCTTAAAACTTCTTAAAAATGGTTTATAAATTGACTTTTAAATTCAAATTTAAAGAATCCATAGATACGTTTTTGAAAAATCACTCCCTAAGGGGTGCAACTCGGGATGAATTTTTGTAAGGAAGGTCAACCATTATTAAAGTAAAAAACGTATAGTTAATAATATATGTTCTTTTACCTAGTAAAAAACTGCACTGGACATGTTGCAGTGTTTTGGTAACATTCCTAGAGGCGGTAAAATAGTGATAGTAGTTAGTATGGGAGCCATGCATGCTTAGGCAGATTAAATCTTAATTAAATGTAACAGATTCAAGATTAAAAGTTGGTATTAGATCGATGTCTTTCACTAATAATAAAAATCATCTCCTAAGGACGTGGATTAGGAGATATAATTGTATATGGGAGGTCCATAATTTAAACCACGAAAACTGCTATTTGGGCTAAATGTGATGAAAATGGGTGTATGGTTAAAGTAAAACTACTGCTGATTGCTAATAGTTAATAGTAACATAAACGATCACGCCTCAAAATTCCAGCGATTCACTGATTATAATCTGGTACTGACAACTGCATAATATTAACTAATTAATCAGTGATATGGATTCAATTTCCTGTAGTAAACCTATATTACAGTACCGGTGTATCATAGGCCTAACACCAATAAAATTAATTGACCAATATAAAATTTCACTAAATTATATATACTTTCATTTCATGTTTAGGTCCTGCTACTAGGCACATGCACAGGTAGATACCTCACACACACACACACGCACAGGTAGATGTACTTATATCCTTATTGATACACGTTCACGATGTATCGTCATTGCTACTTCTAAGTTCTATAATGTGCATTTGATTGAATCTACATTTTTGAACAATGACTGACTGACTTTTTTATTGTTACCCTTTTTACCTTTATACAATTTTCACTTGTTAACTTTACACACTTCTTATTTATGTTCTCAATACTCTGATTCTTTTAATCTCAATATTATGACCACAGATATATTATGCAAACTATAAGTAACAGCTGTCTGTTAGCGTGATTCAGAAATTTAAATAACGCCAGAGAAAAACACCATTTAACATTTCTTTTTAATTCGTTGTATATTTATAAGATGTTGATGTTGATAACTTCGTTAAGTTTAATTTAAGTATAAATTATGCACGTTTAAGGTAGATTGATCTTACCTAAAATGTACATTGGAACGCTTACATAATTATCGTACAATCATTGATAAATATATAATCACCATTGTCGTCTTTTATACTTTAGATTCTTTATTTATGAGCCTATTGAAATAAAACAAACACTAAATATTAAGTGAAGCTTACTACAATACATTAGTTATAACCGCACCCAAATCGGTTTCTGAG